>JAECUM010025148.1:0-71763 GCA_016617855.1 Megalonaias nervosa | reverse complement strand
CCTCTTTCTTGTTTTTGTTTTCTTTGACCTTTCTCTCTTTTGCCCACGTATCTTTAATCTTCTTCACTATTTTCTTCCAATACCTTTTCCATCATTTCTTCCGCTTTGTTTTAACTGGTCTAAGCCCCATTTGACAAAAGACCACTCTGTCAAATTTAATATATCTTCCAAAAAGCACCTCACTCTGACGACAACATCAAGGACCTGCTTCAAGGTGCCTACTCTTACATATTTAGGTTGGATGAAACCTCTTAACTTCTCAACTTGCTCCTCTATCATGCCTTGCACTTGATCCCTGGCTACTTTCAAGCTGGTAACATAGTCTAGGCTACCTGGAAACCTCCATTCCTGTTGAAGCCTTTCCAGCACATAGGCTCCATCCACTATCCAATACCAACTGTGTTTTAAAACTCGTTAAACAAGTTCACTTCGAAAGGTGTTAACTAGTCAACGCGGGTATTCAGATTGTCGGGCGCTCCACTTTATATCCGTGGAGCACGGACGTGAAGGAAAACATCCCTTACACTCACTTCACATATTATCTACTATCCACACAAACGGGAAGAGAAGAAAAAAACACACCAGATTTACTATCCATACAAAAGAACGCGAACGCATTAAACACACCATATCTACTACCCACACAAACGTACGCGAATGCATAAAACTCACCATATTTACTATCCACACAAACGTACGCGAACGCATAAAACACAACATATCTACTATCCACACTAACGTACGCGAACGCATAAAACACACCATATATACTATCCACAAAGAAGGGAAGAGAAGAAAAAACACACCATATCTACTATCCACACAGACGGGAAGAGAAGAAAAAACACACCATATCTACTATCCACACAGACGGGAAGAGAAGAAAAAAACACTCCATATATACTATCCACACAAACGGACGCGAACGCATAAAACACACACTCTACTATCCACACAAACGTACGCCAATGCATTCAAACTCATAAACACACACACACACACACACACACACACACACACACACACACACACACACACACACACACACACACACACACACAAACACATCAGTAAAGGAGTGAGTGTTTATAGTCACACTACTCTACTTTCACACAAATTGGCAACTTGAATAGTGTCTCTTTTCTAGAGATCTGGTTAACCCTGAGAAGAGCTGTTTTTCCTTCGAACTCCAATTGCACCTGGCTAATGGTGACTTCACCCAAGCCGGGCACCACAGACACATCTCCTATCCAATCATTTGCCCAATTCACATTTGTGATTGGGAGCGCAGAGGCCTCTTGAGTGGCTTCAGCACCCCAATCTTCCGTCTCTGGGATAGTGCAGCTTTCCCTCCTCCTCCTATACCTCACCCGTGCATGATGAAGTTGTGGTGCTGGTAGTGGCTGTGGTACTAGTAGAGGTTGTGGTGCTGGTAGTGGTTAGGGTGCTGATTGTCCTGCTGGTACTGTTCGTGGAGGCGTCCTCACCTCAGGCTTGACCTCACATGCAGGTTTCAGTATGAGATGGGGTAGGATACCTCGCTTATTTTTCCTTCTCTTCTTCTTTCTTTTTCTCCTCTTGCTCCTCCTCTATCTTGGCTTCTTCAGCTATAGCCTCCATAGCCAGCTCATCTAAAATGCGCCTGGCATATTCCAGGTCCATTTGAGTTCTAGAAGCTTGGCATTTCTATTATTCATCTTCTTAGAAGTTAACAGGTCAACGTTGGGTAGCCAGGCAGATGATTGCGCAGCTTTATATCCCTGGAGCACGGACGTGAAGGAAAACATCCCTGACACCAAAACTTACAATACCACTATTACTATTACATGGAAAGCGCGGACCTAAAAGAGACACTCACGTTAACTTTTTTTACTTACAAACACAGTCACACACTATCTGACAAGACAGAGAAACGAAGTGTGGATTTTTACTTACAAAAGAAACGAAGTGCTTATAGACACACTTCAATTGTTTAACATCAAAACATACCATTTGTTTGGCAATTGAATTAGTATGTCTTTTCAAGAGTATTGGGGTAGCCCTGAAAAGGGCTGTTTTTGTTGACGGGGAGTGATGGCAATCTTTTACTGTCTAAGATAGCGTCCCCGTCTGGCGGCAAGCTTTCCTAAGGGATACGGTCTACTTCTGCGGGAAGGGAAGGAGAACTCCCTGGTGTCTACTCGACAGTCGACAAAACCTCTGTCTGGATCCTGCTGCTGTTGCTGCTGCTGTTGTTGCTGTTCTCTCTGCTGATTCTGAAGTCTGTACTTCTCTGTCCACTCTTCTTTTTCTTTCTAGATTTCTTCTCTGAAGACTTCTTCTACCAGGTCTTTGGCTATTGTTAATATCCTGACATTCTCTATCTCTTCCGGCTTTGGTATCAGGTTTTGCCTGACATGATGTAAATTCACGTAATCTTCGTTCAGCTTGACTAGTTTGGAAGGCATGTCAACAGGTGGACGAGGCAACCATGGATGGCCAGACTGGAGACTGCCTCGCTTTATATGGTTCAAACGCGGACGCTATAGAAAACATTCCTACTGGGTTTTTTTGTTGGGTCGGAACGCTATGATAGCTAATGTCATGGTGAGGGATAGAGAGAAGTCAAAGAGCATATATGCACAGTGTTTATTGAAAACAAACGACAGGCACATTTTTTCAAAACACAACATTTTTTATTTAACAAACAACTAACCACTAACAATTATCAACAATATCAAACAAACTTTTTTTGACAAGGTTGACAACGTCGTGAAATCATGTTAGATTTCCACTGATGGAAGTCATTGGGCCATTGATGTACACTACGTGTCCTAGCTAAAGACAAGAGATAGCCATAATGGTCACCAAACCATAAATCTACTTTCTCATCGTTTCTAGAAGAGTTACGATCAAAATAAGTCACTAAATGTTCTAAGGGATATCCAAGACTGCGCTGGTGAAGACAATACACACAATATTGTCCACCCACCATGGAATCTGTGCCTTGTAATTTCACATTATTGAATCGTGTCGTCTAGGCATTTCTTCTCATAAAGTCGATGATGTCGTCTTCCAAAGGGGGTAATCCATACGAATCAAAATACTCCACACAATCCTCTTTAGGGAAATAAACGGCGACCCAGTGGGTTCCTGGGAGATGACTGTCGTCGGTGTTGATCACATAAGCTTGATGGTATTGAGGTTTGCGATGAGGTAGTTCATCTTTAGCGCACACGACAGGATTCCAAGAAGCAGTGTAAGAACTGTTGTTCAAAAGGTAACAAAGTTCACAGGTATCCATTTTTTATTTTTATTTTTTTCTTCACAGGTAATGATAAGTCATCAATTCAATTCTGACATTTTGTTTGAAAATCTCTGACAAGTAACCATTTCTTTATTTCATCTCCGCACTCTGGGCTAAGACAGCTTCGATGCAATAGATCTCCAGAGTAGTCAATGTAGGGCAGGAATGAACACGCAAGCCTTTATACCACTCATGCAACACTGCTTCTTCCGAGATGTGACTCCAAGCCTTGTCCAGATACTCGTCCAATGTTTCTTCTTGGCTCATCATCAGACATTTATCGTGTTGAATTTGACTGGAATGATCGTTTTGACAGCCATAGCAATCTTTCTTGACCAATTCCGTAATTTTGTCCGCCAGGTGTTTGGCAAAACAGGACACTAAATGTTGTTCTTGTTCTGGCCATCGGGACGTGACTACTATGTCCTCTTTGTTTTTGTCTTGGGGTTCTGCTTTCACGGTATCCTCCTATTCCATTTCCAAAGATTCTCTACCATTCAAAGAGGGATAAGTGTCTTTCATAGTTTCTAATAGTCTAGAATGACTTCTCTCAAACTGTTGATTTCTATGGTATTATCGATTTCGGCATACAGGATGACGTTTACTGTCTCAGTGAGAGCTTCTGCAAACTGAAGTTCCACACTCAGTTGACCGGATTTTATAGGATGGAAATGTCTCTCGTCGCTGCCTTGGTCTGGAGTGAAATCAAAGGCCCACAAAGTGTAACCTCCTGTATAATCGTCGTACGAAAAGCAGTGACTGGTGTTGCTTTCAAGCTGTCCGGTAGCTTCGTACAGAGACAAGTACGATCTCAAGTACTTTTTCTGGGCAAAGTTAGGTTCGAAGGGTCTGGTACACAAGGTCTTTCCATCCCGACTGGCTTCGATCTTGGACACTCTGTAGTGCTTAAAGTGGAAAGGATTTTGATCGTGGGTTCCGTTGAGGGTTGCATTGCTGACGATGCCAACGATTAAACGTTTGGATAGCTGTCCTTGGAACAGATGATCTTCGATCTTGGATCGGAGTCTAGCAGCAATGGGGAAAGTTTTCACTTCTACGCGTGGTATCGGATACTTGGCGGTCGTTCTGCTCAATGTGTGACTGATGTCGTTTCCCGCGTTAGGTAACACTTCTACGCGGCGCACGTAAAGTCTGTCTTCTTGGATAATGGTTTTGTACTCGTTGGCATGAGCCATCAAATGGAAAGAGACACTGCTACGATTTAGTCTCTGGCGAATATCTACTCCGTTGAGCAAATACTTGTCTAGCAACCACATGTCCAATTGCAAACGATCCATCAGTTATAAACTACGACCTTGCAAGATTTTCTTTTGACGGTAGTTAATGCCCACATTGTGAGGATCGTCATCTGCTGTCAGGGCTGTGGTCGTTAAACTTCTCCTCACCTTCGGTGTCAGGTTTCCAAACCAAGCAAGCATCCAGATGAGTGTTCTTGGCCTCTTTTCCGTACGTCAAGAGATTTTCCAGGTACGCTCGGTAAGGGTAAGTATCCATGCTACTGCTGACCGGTTTGTTATTCAAGTACAAATCCACTTCGCTGAACAAGGAATGCATGAAATTGTTGGCGGGAGCTACTCTATTATCGGCTCCCGGATTGGTGTTGTCCGTTTTGATCAACATAAGTTTCAGATACAGTAACTGCTATTCAGATCGATGTAATCTTCGGGCTGTCCTTTGATTTTAAACTCGATGGAAGCTGAATCCGTCAAAGAGGAGACGGGATGAAATTCGACCCATTGGAATTCTTACATCATCATCATGGTGGGTGTCATGGTAAAGAGATCCAGTTCCGATTTAGAACAGACGCAAGACTCTCGGTGCATCATTTTCTTTCTTTCTGTGCTTTTTTTTTAATAATCAGAAACGTCTAAGTCTCGAACGGTTTTTCTTTTCTTAGTCTTTCTAGCTCTGGGGGTATGAAGACCTCTGAAGGGGTGTTTTCGTCGTCTCTTTCTGCCTTGTTCTTGCTGTGGTGTCAGGGAAGCAGGAATGCCTGGTTCGGCCGCGTCCGGGGCATTTATATGAGTTTCTCGTCGGCCCAAAATGTCTTTGCCCGTTTGAGGCAAGACATTTTTGCATGCTCTCAAGAAAGCTTCTTTGGGATTTTGTTTGTCAATGATGACATTTTGGAGATTTTCTTTACCTTGCGTCCAAGCGGTATCTTTCAAGGCGTGCAATCTCCGTGTCACCATCAGTTTTAAAACGGGGGCCACTGAACGAAAGGCTGATTTCAGCATATCTCCTAAACCATGTCCTCGCTGTCGAGCGACTTCTTGATACACAGGATACATGACTGACATTGGGTTAGAGTAATCGTTTTCGAAAATGGAGTTTCACTGTGACTTTCCCTTTGGTGAATGAAATATTTTGTCCCAGATCTCATTTTATAGTAATGTTGACAGTGTCAAAATACGACTTACTGACGGGTAAATAGTGAAGATGTACAAATTCTCGGTGAACGTGATAGGTGTTTCCACCTTCCTCGTCAGCGTTCGTGGCAGAATCCACTTTGAAAGGAATGACACGCAGTAACGGTGCGGAGGTGTGTCCCACCACGTTGCACTCCACCACGTCGGAGTACACAAAGACAAAATTCAATCCTTGGTTCATTTCTACAGGGAATGGAACATATTTCGCAATATCCAAGTTGCCGGTAACGGCTAGTATTTCGTTTTTAGTCCTGATCACCTTGGGATCTCCACCCAAACTGTCATACAATTCAGGACAAAATGTAATGGCCAATACTTTGTCCTCTGAAAATTTGATCAGTAGGCGACGAGCTATTTTATGGTACTCGAGGGTGACACTTTTTCTGGTTTTCTCCAAGGCTTTGCCAAACATGGCATTGAATTTGTCAGCAATCGTGTTCATCAAATGTTGACCGCTAGAATAATAGAATGCAGGAATGGTCAACAGATAGGTGAACCGTTTAGTTTTGGGGTCTTGTGTTTTCATAGAGTCACCTGCAGTGGTGCGTTCATCCAAGATTTGTTGCACTTGCTCGTCATGAACTTCCACTGTAAAAGTGTTTTGATTTGGAAGAATATTTAGGATTTGTGTAAGGTAAATCATTTCCACTAAAGCTACTTCCCAATGGGCTTCGTGATCCAATTGGATGGCCTGAGGTAATTTGGCCGTGTAACAGCATAAGGCGGTTTGGGAAACACCTCCATGGAACTGTCACTGGGTAACGTTAAGTAAATTGGTTATTCATAATTCCAGAGTTCTAGTGTCCGAGTGGTCGCTGGAAGTCAGAGGAGTGTCTAACAGAGGATTGTTATGGTGACTGTTGGAAGGGGGACTGACGTTGGACGCAAGGCTCCCGTTGTTGTTTCCGTTAGAGGAGTATTTCAAGGAAGGATTGGGAAGAGGGTAACCGATGCAACTGCTGAGTAAAATGGTCCACAATTGTTTGTCTCATTGTTGCAAACTCAAATTGGCAATGGCAGCACCGATGATACAATACACCGCAACGATTTGGCAGAAAAAGACGATTTACGTTTTTAGGCACACGTTCTCCACACCATACCAACAAGGGTTGCTTTTGTAGATCTTGCTGAGAAGAACTGGGGGAAGGAGGGGTCATTGCAGTAGCTGAGGGTGTGTTGAAGGGCATGATGGTCACTTCTTTTTATAGTTGATAATTTGCGAAGCGTTGATCCAAGGGTCAAAACTGGGAGGGTATCCTTTCCAACGTACTTTGATTTCTTTGACACGTCGTTTTCCCACTTTTCGGGTTCTTCGATCGAGAATGCTTTCGATCTCATACACCTCGTCTTCTTTTTTGGTCACACGTTGTAACTCGGGTAAGTAAAACGTTCCTTTTAACACTTCCCCGTTCATGTCTTCCAATTTATAGACGGGAGGATAACGGCCACACACTCGCTCAGTGACACGAAACAATTCGGTGGTCCAGTTGAGTAAGTAATCTTTGTCGAAAGAGCGTTTGGTTTTGCCAATGGGCACCCAATCTCCTGCTGCCAACACTACACCTTTCTTGGGGACAGTAACCGTCGGTGACATACCAAACAGGCGCTCGAAGACGGTCACTTCGCTGTCGGGAGTCACTTCTTCTTGGGGGGGGGGGGCACGTCCGATGCTCCGATTGTAAGATTGGTTGTACTCTTGGACTAGGTGCAGCTAGACGTCGATGTACTTGAAAGTGTGTTGATGCATAAAATATTTCCACATGCGTTCTTTCAAGGTGCGTTGAAAACGTTCCACGATGCTAGCTTTGGTTTCGGGATTCTCGGTGGTGAAAAAATGAATGTCACGTTTCTTCAATTCTTTTTGGAAAGCTTGGTTCAGAAATTCGGTGCCTTTGTCAGTTTGCTATCAAAGAGGGTGACGCCCACTTTGTTTCAACACCAGTTTGAGGGCTCGCACTAACTCACTGCTCAATTTGCAAGTCAATGGCATGACCCGGGCAAATTTGGAAAAGACGTCGATGACACAAAACAAATATTTGTAGCCGTGATTGTAGGTGGCCAAATGAGAGACATCGGCTAAATCGGCTTGCCATTGATGATCGATGCCGTCCCCTTGGGTGCGACTTCTGGAAAATTTTCGTCGAATGGGTTTGTGTAAGGTGTACGTGGCTTGTTCTTGTAACCATCTCTCCACTCTTCAGTCGAGTTTTGGCAGCACGATACAATTTCTGAACTCCTCCGTAACCTGCAGGATGGGATGGATCGTAATAAATGCTGGCTAACACCTTCTATAATTTTTAATAAGTTATCCACTCTTCACTGCTGCTACTCTGAATGGGGTGAGGGGGTGTTTTAGAAACTTCTTTACGTGTCCGATGTGCCACAGGAGTAGTAGTCGAGGGTAGTGGTGATGGTGGTGGCGATAATGGAATGGTTTTGGTCTTCTTTTCTTTTTTCACATCTGGGTTCCCTTCTTTCTTTCTGACTTCTGTCGAAGGAGGAGTGGACATCATCTTTTTAACCCATGCTTTAAGTTCTTTAACCCATGCTTTAAGTTCTTCTCGTTGGGGTGTAGGGAAAGGGGTCAGCAAGGACGATGCAACCTTACTAGGGATGGGAGCTGCTGACGGTGTTTGAAAGACTTCTCGTGCCTCTTCTTCCTCAGGTATCCGTGAGGCTGTGTCTGTCTTGATCGTTGGGGGTGGAGGTAGTGGTGTACTTTTCATCAGGGTCTTAAAATCTTCAGAGTGGGTAGAGCTGTTTCGTCTAAAGCTTTCTGATGAAAGAGTTGCACTCGTTGCAACAACTGACCGTACCGTTGCGATTTTTCCGTTTTTGACAAATCGCTGCGATCCATCAACGATTGAAATTCGTGTTGTAACTGGGACATCTCTGTCAGATTAGGACTGGGAGATAAATGTGGGGTCCGTTGTTCTTGCCAACGATGGTATTCCATCCATCGTTTGTAAGGGACTAAAGCCAGTTTTCGTCCTTCCATCGGACTTCAGTGGTCACGTCTGCGATCTTTTGATTCCGGATGTCCCTTTTATCTTTTTGACCCTTTTATCGTGGACCTATGGCGGGTGAAATATGTCCCAACATACCCAACACAGTTCTCGCTATTACATTGGTAAGAAGTCCTAACATGAGTAAAAATCCTCCGCGTTGCAGCAACATCTATTTCTTTTGACGAATAGGTAGTTTCTTTTGGACCATTCGGCGAGGAACGTGTCGATGTTTGGGAAAGCATTCTTTCTGATGTTTAGACAATGGTATCGTTCCTTTCAAGACATTCAGACAACATTCGCTCACAGTATCGATGACGTCTTTGGAGGCGGTTTCAATGAGATTTTTTTTCTCATGGGTGGAAAAGCTTTGGACAGAACGGACAACATGTCCCAATGTTTGACTAAACGAGGAGGCAGTCCTTTCCTTTGCTTTCCTTTGGGGATAGAAGAAGGATGTCTTTTGGGAGGTGACATATTTGTTTGTTAGTTGGTTGGTTCCGGGACACACACCAAAAATACACTAACGTCGATGACTTGGGACACGGATTTTTATCCTTTTTCTTGACTATCGCTTCGTCATAAAGGTGACAATTTGTTTTCCAAAATCGCCAAAGAATCCTCTTCTTTGGTGGCCTTTCCTTTTCTTTTGCATAAGTGTGTCATTTCAGGGACAGACGTCGATGTTTGGCTAAGCCTTTTCTCGGATGACATGACTGTCTTGTTCTTTTTCTTCTTCTTTCTGGGCAGGAGAAGGACGATGTAGTGGTGTACACTTCTTTGAAGGATCATTTTTGGTGCACAAAATACACTGAAGTCCATGGCTCGACATGCGTCCTTTTATCTTAGTTTGTTGGAGCTTGTTCTCTATCTTTATGGCGAAATTATCTGCTAACTTATCCATTAATAAGAAAAATCCTCCCCTTGGTGACTCTCTTTGGACGAGTGTTTCTTTTCTGGAGGTGACGTCGATGCTTGGCTAAGCGTTTTTTCGGATGTCGTGACTGTCGTTTTCGTTTTCCTTTTCCTTTTTGGACAGACGAACGGCGATGGTTACTGTGTGCACGTCTTTGAGGGGACATCTTTTGGCGTTCAGGAGCACAAAAACACTGATCCCTATCGTTTGCCTCGGGTCTTTTTTATACTGGAATGCGACGCCACAGATTGTCGGCTCGTCGTATCATTTTTATGGCGTCGTGGAGGGGTTCGTAATGGACTCAATCGGGACAGTTTTTGCTTGGACAAATCCAGTAAATTCTTTAACACACCCAATCTTTCTTGGACTTTTGGGGGCAGGTACCTTGTGAGCAGCGGCCACTGCCGCTAAAGAGGAAGAGGGTGTCACCACTGGAGGAGAAGTTTATAGAGACGCGGGTTTCCAATGTTTGATCAAATTAGGAAAGACACGTGTCAAATCTGGTTTGGCAGGCATCACCTGCAACGGAGAAGTGGAAGAACCTGAGGCTACTAGAGACGCAGTCGCCGTTGCGGCAGGCCGTGGTTTGCGAATATAAGGTTGCGTCCTGGCGGCAGTACATCTCTTGCGGGTAGAAGCTGTTTTCTGTGGACTTTTCTTTTTCTTTTTCTGAGGTTGTGACCAGGTCTTGATACTGCTACTCTTTTTCTTTTTTTTTGCGTACGTCGAGGAGGAGTGGCTTTTTTCTTGGGGAAAACTTTGGGAGCATTAGGGTCCCATTTTAAGAGGGAACGAATGATGAGACCTCCTATAGAACCGCACCTCCAGGTTTCAAAATGATTTGCTTTTTGGTTTGAGTGTCGATGCGAGGATCGGCCAGTTGCGTCAAGGCTACTTTGTTTCTCTCAAAAAAGCGTTTGGTTTGGTGTGGAATGTGAATGATGCCTTGCAGTAATTAGCGTGCTGTCACCGTAAACCATCATAAGACTTCTTTGAGACTAGCTTCTAAGACACGAGCACGTATTTGTGGATTTTTTCACGACTGATGCCGTACAAGGTACGAATCAATTTGACGGGAAGATGAGACTGAAGGGACGTCATGTTGACGCTGTGTGAGACAGACCCAAAGTGACTGAGGTTTTTATATACTTTTTTGGTTATTGTTGTTGTTGTTAAGTCGACGACGGGGACGTATACACGACTGGCCCTCGGTCTTGGCACCAGTGGTGAAACAGCTGGTTACCAAATCGCAAATAATCGGTGGTGGTGGGTTTTAAATCAACGAGTAAATAAGCATGTGGAGTTTGAGTGGCATCGTCGTACACATGAGACAGCCAAGGCATTCCTAACTGTTTGGCTAAGACTTGCACTTGCGACTTATCTCTAGGACTTTTAAACAAGACCACGTAATGAGCATTGAGACTGACGGTGCGATGGGTTTTAGTTTGTTGAAACAAATTTGGCACAGTCACACAGGTGTCCTCCAGGAATGGCCTTTCTGGGATGTCAATGACGGTCCTGTCCTGTCCTGAAGGGAGCGGTTCTTCTTCTTCTTCTGGCACTGTAGCTAACACAGGTTTAACAGTTACTTTTTTCACTGAACGTTTTAATTTTTTAGGGTGACAAATCTTGGGCATAGTGTGCCACTTCATTATGCTGACCACTATCAACGTGTCCGTACGGTAAAGTGAAGTGATTGGGAAGCCATACCTCGCTTCTGGTACACAATTTGATGTGTGGGTAAACGTACAATCTTGTGCGGTTCGTAGGTGGTCACTTTACAGTGTCCATCCTCTCCAGACTGCAAGACTTCTTTCAATACGCCAAAGTTTACCACTCGACTGGTGCGATAACTGAGAGTCAATCCTTTCACTTTACACTCGGTGTGCACATCTCCTTGTGGGTCTCGGTATTCGTAGCCGTAATCTTTTAGACCGCCACTATCAAAACTTAGAATCTTGTCGTTGGGGTGCTCATCTGTCCAGGCTCCTAAACGCTCTCCTTCGATGACAGGGTGACGTTGACCCAGGCGATCGATGTAGATGCAATTGTCCGTGTCAAAGTACAGTACACGATTTCCTAACTAGTGTAACGCTTCGTACAGTTTTAAGCGAGCATGGGCTGTCACGTAAGCCGCAATGATGACATTTCCAAATTCGTCGGCTCCTACAAAGTCCAGTTCTTCTTCGTAATTGACTAAGATCAAGTCCTCACGAAGGACGTCCATGTGTTTCATGTATTTGACTTTGTCGTGAATCATTTGGAAGTAGCGGGAAGGTTCTGCCAAATACTCCGTCTTGGGTAAACACGATAGTTGTGCCATTTTGCCCCACAAGCAATTTAACATCACTTTTTTGGCAAACGATCGCCTTCCTTAGTTTTTCTCGATGTGGTCTAAAGTGATGTCTTCCTGCTCCCAGTATTTGTCTTTGAATTTCTTTTGGTCTTCGGTAGTGTGGCACCAGGAAGGATAGCCACTGGCTTCTTGTTTCAGTTTTAAAAAGACATCCACGTAGTCTGCGAAAATGCCTTTCTGAGTCTCGTCGCCTTGTGGTACTGTTCTGCCTCGGGAAAGTGGTAAATTTCGTACACTTCTAACAGTTGGTATCCCAAGTCCAGAGCTTTGAACAATTCCACGGTAACCCATTTTCCCGTTAAGGCACGTTCTTCCTGAGTGTGCTGACAAGGTCGGTCTTGGTTGCACGTTTCGGCACAAGTACGGCACAAGGGAAACATCAGCATTCCTTGGCAATGATATGGTTAAACGGGATGGTACAAGTTCGTGGGAGGCAAGACTTCGCATTTGATCAGTCCTTCGTATTCTCGAATGTTGTCCAGGTCGATGTGTTCCGTCTGCAATTGTGGGTGCCCTGCGGAAAAGTGACAGTATTTGCACACGTAAGGATACAGCGAACACACGTCCAAGTATTTGATTTCTTCTCCTTTCTCCTCGTCGGCTTGGTACAGAAAACACTTGGCATTCGCCCGTCCTCCGTACAAGCTGTCCCTCGGGTTCATTGGGTCCACCAGTTTGTAACTTTCCACGATGCGTTTAAACTCGGGATCGGTTTTCAATCGGTGATCGTACTCGTGTTCCCACATTTCCACCACTTGGTATCCTTGCTGTTCTAACTTCAATCGCCGCTGACAAGTGGCCTGGTACAAGTTTTCCATGATTCGTTATAAAAACTGAATTTTAGTGCCACATTGAGGGTAACAGATGGGACATCCGTGAAATAAGCACCCGTTAAACTCGTACAAGATCTTAGGGTTTTCTAAGTCCCAGCCATCCAATGAATACGTCCCGATGGTCTTTTCGCCTCCTCCGTTGCGAGCGTGTTGGATACATTTGTTTTCCTTGTCGCACAAGTAATGTAACCAGCGTAGGGCTTTGACCGAGTATTGACGTTAGACAAAGTTCGTCATTTGAGGACTATTGACAACCAGGGTGTTTTATGGCATGAATCGTTGGTGGTACACTAAAGAACACGCTTTGGCAATGGTGCAGGCTTCTTTCAAAGGGTCGATCCCTCCGTGCTCCATGAATAATTCTCGAAACATTCCACAGCAACGCCGTAAAATGCCCACGTTGAAACGACAATATCTCAGCATTTATTCCTGAAAGTTGAAGGGGTCCGAGGCGTGCGCCTGGTACCAAGCGTAGAAAGATTCTCGTTGTTCGGTGTGCATGTTCTCGGGGTCGTAGTAGTGAGCCTCAGGCAAATGTAGTAGAACGGCGTGTTGTTTGGCTTCGGTATTGGAAAAGTGCAGAGAATATCCTTTGACCATTTCTGTCATTCCAAATGTATTAGGCATTCGGCTCAAAGGCATGGCCAAGTAACTCAGCGAATCTTTAAACTGCACTTGTCTCACTTGCATGGAAATGCTTTTGGCTCTGTTCAAAGTCACTTGAGGACGTTCGGTACTTTGTTCCGTATAGTATCTCAAAAGAAACTGTCCATCGTATCCCGAGAAATTTTGAGCCATCACCGTGGCATAGCGATGGCAATCTCCGTAACGTTCTCAACGTCTCGTCCATGGGATCTAAGATCCATTGGGCGAAATCAGCCAACGTGTTCGGTTCCCAAAAGATTTTTTTACGTCCTCCAGGAATCCTGCTGCAATGAGGGCAATGACTAAATGTAGGCTCTTGGATGCACTTCTCGTACGCTCGGTGAGCCACGCAGAAATTAGGAATGTGAATACCAATCTTTTGCATGCATTCGAAATCGAAAAAGATGAAATTGCCTTTCTTCTGGTCATCTTCTTCCTCTTCATGTTTGGAATGGTATTTTTGAATGAAGCATTCTTGTTCCAAGTCCACGATTTGGTGTGTGTGTGTGTGTGTGTGTGTGTGTGTGTGTGTGTGTGTGTGTGTGTGTGTGTGTGTGTGTGTGTGTGTGTGTGTGTGTGTGTGTGATTTAGACTTTTAACGTAGCTTTAACAATTTTTCAGTCATATCGCTACGATGCCTGCAGTGTGACAGTTTATAGTGATGTCTAGCACTGGGGCATCATGCCGCAGACATGTAGCATGATGTCCCACCCAGTCACATTATCCTGACACCAGGCCGACCAGTCCTAACACTAACCTCCTAATGCTGAGCGTCAAGCTAGGCAGCTGTTAGTACCATTTTTTAATGTCTTTGGTATGACTCGGCCGGGGTTCGAACCCGCGACCGACAAATGACAAATGTGACAAATGTGACATCGTTTTTTCCTAGACATACGTGAGACTTGGCACTGTTGGTACCTATGTCTTGTCCACAAGTAGGGCACAATCTCAGCAGTTGACAAGCACGTTTCTGCTGTGAACCTTGCGTCTTCAGATGTTGTTGGTAACAGGTCGGACTGACAAAAGTGTGCTGACAAGCTGGGCAATGCACTCGTTCTTGTCCTTCGTCCAGACAGGGCTTAGAGGCCAAATATCCCTCATATTTCGATCCACAATGCTTGTGTTGCTCTCGGTTCTTATAGCCATAGTCACATTTCTCACAGTAACAACTGTATCCCTGGAATCCGGTGATACTGGTAATGGCATCAAAATGTTCATCGTGATGATAGACGTGAATGTATTTTCCGTCTTTGAAATTTTTTCCTCGAAACAATAAGGGTCCGTTCACTTCTTGAGGGTGTACTTTCAACGTGTAGCGTGGAGCCAAGACATCTTGCAATTTTTTCATTTCAGGAATGCCACAAACGTCGTCTTTGGATATCCCCACTTGCTGTAACAGGAATTCTGCTTCTCTTCGTTGTTTGGCTCGGTCCGATTGCCGAATAGTTTTCCAGGCTCTTTTCCATTCTGCCGTGTAGTTCTTGTCTGCATACGTTCTTCCCACCCGATGGCTCTGGCTAAACACATCTTGTCTTGAGTGTTGTTAATTTGAACGATGCTGCGCTTGACGCTGCGAAGGTCTTCCACTAATAATATCTTTTTGCGATGTCCAGTTCCTTGGGGAAGAGACGCGTGGGTCATGAACAGTGTCGCTTTTCTATCGGTGACGTGAACTTGTCGTTGGATTGCTGTATGTGCTGAATCTTGTCGATGACTTTGGAAGGTGTCAATTCTGCTGGGCTGCTAAACTCGATCCAAACGGGGGATTTTAAACTGTCGTGATGAATGGAAAGTCTCAAGCGGTCGTCTTGTTTGACTTCACATTGCTTTTTCAGTGTGGTTAACGAAGAATTCCACACATCGGTGATGTACCCCTCTGCTTTCTCCAACGGTACGTCGGACTTGAAATCTTTAAACTTCACCGTGTACGTGTAGGCCGTGGTTCTAAATTTTCTGGAGGAGCGTTTGTCCGTTTCTCGAATGTGGTAGTACTTTTCAGGGTTTAGTGGTGATGGTGGACTTTGACTTGGTGTACACTCTCTGGGTCTGGTTTCTGGTTCACTCATGTCATCTTCAAAATCGCTGGCATGAATTTGAGCCAAGACTACAGCTACTGTGCGAGGCGATAAGTCACGTTTCTGCCTCTTACTTTCTTCTCCTTTCTTCACGAAATGATGTGATCGTTTCATCTTCACTGCAAAAAGTCAAATGACTACATTTGAAACGCCATGGACACCATTATATCCATATCAGACCAGTATATATAAAAGGCTAGTGCCTTCCCTCCCAGTATTCATTTCACTCTCAAGCCGACCAGCACGATGAAAGAACCCTCTCAGATCGAACTTCTGATTTGAGATTTGCGAGGTGTTATACGAAAGTTTTCTTCAGACAAGCCGATGGCCTACTCCCCCTCATTTCGTGATAAAAGTCAAGATACTTGCTATATCTGTCAGAAGAAAGGATATTAGGCAAAGGAATGTCCAGACCGTGAAAAAAGCAAGACCAGTGTCAAAAGAGACAAAGTCAAGATGCTTGTTATAATTGTCAAGATAAATGACATTGGTCTTCAGACTGCCCTAAGAAACAGCAGGAGCAGGAGGAAGAAGAAAAAGTGCCCTCGGCAAAGGAAGAACCCCACAACGTTCAGAAAAGGAAGAAAAGAAGACGAGAAAAAAGTGAGGAAGAAGAGGAAGAAAAACCTGTGAAAGTGAAGAAATTCAGAAAACAGAGAGAGTGAAAGAAAAAAGACACAGAAGAGGTATATGAACTATTTTAAAGTGTTGTGTTGTGTTGTGAATTGGATTGTAACATTTTTATCAGAATAGACCAAACAAAAAAACATAAGTGTCTCCTGGTTTTGATTTTTTAGAATAAGGGCCTACATTCATGCACTCATACACGTACATCATAGGGTTAAAAAAGGGATTTTGAGTTTTAATTGATTTTGGCAAAATGAATATTATCTCTTTTCGAAAGAAGTGGGTGGTCCCGAAAAGGACCATTGGGTGTTTGGTTTTTTTTTATGAAAAAAAGAAAAACTCAGGGACGAGAAGGAATCAGCTTTAACTGCCTTAAGCCTTTGCCACGGCCAAGGCCAACTTTTGGACCTGCTCCTGTTGATGATTGGGTAGAAAAATCACTAGGGCTGTCATCTCAGGCGTAGTAACTGGGTTGGACTGTTTGGCTCGGGAAGGTCTTTTTCTCTTGGGTCGTAATAAAGAAGTCTGATACATTTGTTTCAGACTTCTTAACTCTGCCAAAATGTCCAAGAGTACCGTTACCGTTTGACTTTCACTGTTCTCCTTCTGTCCAAGACCTTGTTTCTTCTCTTCTTCTTCTTCTTCTTCCTGTCGTTTTCTTTTGTCTCATCTTCTTCTCGCTGTTGCTGTTCAAGGAGAAAAACTTGTTCTGCTTCTTTCTGCTGTTGTAAAAATTTCTCCAATTCTTTTTTTGTCACTGTTTAAAATCCTCGAGGTGTGGTAAAGAAGGAGAAGGTGGCGAAGGTGCTGGTACCGGAACAAATTCTTGCGAAGAAGAGAGAAAATCCACTAAATCCTAATTAAAATCGATCGATCTCTTCTGGAAGTAGCCCTGTGTTGACTTTGGTAGCCGCTGCTATGCCATTTCTTCTCATCTCCACGGCCGGTGCACCCCAATTCATTGTCTTCTTAATTTTCGTCATGTTTCAAAAAACAATGTCTCAACGATTCACTGCGCACAGACGCTAGCGCACCTATATAGGGAATGTAACGTCACAGGTAGCTCTCTTCGGATTGGAAGACAGACTCCGCGAAGTGACTAATTTTGTAACGCGTATTGGGATTGGTGAACAATCTCAATCCGTTTCGGTCTGGTCTTCCACTATAAATAAACACGGTTCACTTCATTCCCTTCACCTGTTATCGTTACAAGATGTGGACAAACGTTGAATCCGCTACTCTCGTATCGTCGATGCTGTTCCGTACGGACATACCCATGTATGTTAAATCAACATGGACCATCATACTGATCACCGAGACGACTGTTTGGAAAAGAAGATGCTATGTGGAGAGACAGGGCTGTCTGAAGCGAGTCCTCGTCTACGGTCCAGAAGTTAGACAAAGTTTAAGAAATAGAAGAAGATCAGTGAGATGTTCTCTATGTTAGCGAAATGGTGTTACCATAAAAACCAACGGCCCTTTTCAGGGCCACTTCATATGCTTCGAAAAGATTTATTCTTTCTTGCTAAAAATATTTTTAGTCGATTGTATATTTTAGGTATGATAGATTGATGTTCGTCACTCTATGGTTGTGTTGTATATGTCTATGTCTCCATTGTATTTGTCTCTATCTAGGGTAGCCGCGCATATTCAGGTCAGCCACTTGCAACATTGTTGCCAGTACCATGACGTCACCCCACCTGTTCAATTCCTATTGTCGCTATAATAAATCTTGAGGCTATATTGCCGGGACCTTTCTTAACATAGATGTCTACGTGAGGCTATAATTCTTGAGGCTATAGTGCCGGGACTTGTTTTTAACATTACGGTCTACGTGCGGCTATATCGCCCCCTACAACTACTTTTATTTAGGTCCCATTGTATGTCGACTGCCTCCTCGTTACGCAGAGTTCAAAGTTGAACAATCATTATCAAGCTGCTTTTCTATATCGCTAGTGTTTAAATTGTTGGATCACATACTGTATGTCTTGCAAATACTGAAATATGGTTGAAGAACATAATTTTACATTTCTTGTCTGTATGATAAATTCAATTGATTCAAATGGATTAAAAATGCCAGATCTGAGGAAAGCTGCATTCATACTACGTAATAAACTCCTTGCCTAATGAAAGAAGAGAAAAAAGAAGCGCAAAATCTAGGTCTGAAGTATTAGGAATTCATCAGTTGGTTTGCTAGATCAAACCATTCAAGTACCGGAGCAAAAAGAACTTACTACAATTTGATATAGAGCAGGACACTTCTAATGTTCCAGTGTACATAAAGAGTCTGCCCATCTTATCAATGTAAAATATAGATATAGAATAAACATCTGCTTGCTCTGGATCTCACCGCTATATTCCAAGATATTCCTCTGTGCAACCACTTGCCTGAACCAGTCAAGACCGCCCGCTCCAGTAATGTAGGCCTGGTTGTGTGTCATACGTGCAACTAAATTTGTTAGTTTGTTCTGTACCTGCATTTTAAAAGGTGATGCTATTTTGAAGACGTCCGACTTTGTTTTGTCTTGTTCGCTGCGAGATTTTTCAAAACTGAGTTGAAGAAGTTTTTGTGGCTTAGGACCGTGCATTGGTGTATTCTTGGCATGGAGGAACTTTTTATCTGACATATTCACAGATGATTTGCATATAAAAGTCAAAAGCAATAGATACAGAATGTATGATTACGCCATCCTTATACATTCAATATTACGTCATACATATTTTGGGAGGTGAAGGGGTGAAAACAATGCTGGTTAATTTCGATGCTTTGAAAAAATTGAAAATGTGTCATTTGGCTTTCTGGACAGTTTGGGAGAAAAGGGATTATTAATTATTATTGGGTTCACTGGAATCTGAATTGACATTTTAATACGTTTGGAACTCACGTTATGTGCTCTACATTTATTATGGGATTTAAAGGAAGGGTTTTGCTGATCATTTGGACTGTTAATGCAATGCGTATACTCTGTTCTATTTTCCTATACAAACCTTGGAATCGTCCATTTTAACTTTAGGCATATGCACGGATTTTAAGAGTATCTTCGTAGCCACTTGTCAGCTAGTATACGTTGTTCCTTAGCTGTTTGATAGATGGCATCTGCCTTCGCATTCAGGACATTTATTGTAGGTATTTCTTTAGCAGCGCCTCTTCTCCTGTTTAGAACATTGTTCACACATTCTAGCATCTGACCTTCATGAATGTTTGTGCCACTAACAGTTTTGAACGTATCAGTGTGTTGGCAACCGATGGGCTTTGACTATCGTCCGTCATTGTATAAGTAGATCTCATCGTTCTTATATTCTGCCCTTCCGTTCCAGATGGAAAGCGTCTATGGACACTGAGTGATCCTTTGTAGTGTCATTACGAAATCTTTGGCAGAGTTCTAGAATGTTGAAGGTTATGGAACAAAAAGAGCCTGAGTACATCTATGATTCGGTTTACGTACCGAAAATAGAGATTTTCTATATGTATACCATTTTCTTTACAGAGTATTTTCAAACCAGAATCAGACTGAAAGGGTTTTTCGGGATAGAATATATCCGTCAGCTTGTTCGGTAATACAGGAATGTTCCTTGAATAAGATCAGTAAACGATCTGGTGGTCAGTACTTTACAGTATACATCTTTATAGAAAGTTTTTCCATCCTGACATTGCGGTTCGAAAGGTTACTTTTATCACAATATTCGTTTGGATCTCAAATTGATTGCAGAAATTGAATATTACATTACTGCCCCGGTCACGATAATTCTTAACGGGACATGCATGTATACCCATTATATCTTTAGCAATAAGAGTTTGCTTTAAGGTATGTGACGGTTTCGTGATCCACTTTGGGCTCCGACCAAGTTCAGACAAATGAAACAAGGCTGTAGGAAGCGCAGTGTGCACAATATCTAGTCATATTTTATCCATGTGCAATCATTTTGTCTTGAAAGTTCATTCTTTGTGATCAGTCTACATTCTTTGCCTGTAGCGAATATTTTGTTGTGATCGTTCCGCATAAGGCGAGTACTGGCTGCAATGGATGTTGCTTGCTGCTTTTCGCATGTGAAGATTATGATATATGAAATCAAAGTTACGGAGTAGAAATGAATGTGTCTTAATTTGTTGCTACCAAAATCATTACTTCGTGCTTGTGTTGTAATTATGGTTGTCAAAATTTATTAGGAACGTTGTTTGATCCAACACTATAACGGAATATATGAAATTGGTTGTGTTACTGTACTTCAAATATCTTGCTTTACGCTTTTGTATTTATCTCGTTTCAATGTAGACGACATTTCAGATAATACTCACTGTATTGAACTTTAGACACATATAACATAAGAAAGTATGAGGGACACTTTTCTCCAAAAACTATATACTTGAAAATGTGTGATGTATCAATCACAATGTGAGTCAAGAATGAGGTACAAGATTTGGAATAATAAAATAGAAGGAACACGAAAACTGTTATTTACACTTGTAAAATGCCCAAGGACAAAATTGTGTGAATTAAAAGATATTAATACAACGATTCAGTTAAATATGGTTGCGCAGTGGTGATAAAATGTTGCAAAATATGGCGGTAGAAATACCGGTATCCCTGACGTAAAAAGAAGAAAAAAAACTAGTTTGGTTTTAATTAACTGTAGGCTTGTTTATCAAACATGAGGCAGACTCATAACTACAATATGAGTATAGTGTAATGTAGTCTTGTGTTAATAAGTGAAATTTTGATTATGTTACTTGGCCTATTTACACCTTTATTACATTGTTAAATCTGACGCTTGCTTGCTTCTCCTTCTAAATTGTTGTCCTCATCCGATTATCATATAGAATGTGTGCATAAGAAAAGGAGTGACTGATACCAAACAAACTAGATAAATATCGAGACATCAAATCTTTAGAGATTGGTGTAAGTTTAAAAGGAGCTCCAACATATGTGTGAATTATTGTGAATAGATGAATAATTAAATTTGAAAAATATATTGTTGTTCATTTTGTGAAGGCTGCCACTCCGAATACCCACACCTACCCCCGAACTTGGTGTTTATGGATGGTATTGGTGATTCAACCATTCTTCTCAGCTGTTAAGGAAGCGTAGCAATAGTTATATTGGGATATATTTAAATATCTTACGACACCTAAATTTAATACTTGTTTATGTAAACCCTGCGTGCTTAAATGTCCCCTGAATTCGAGTTGTACGAGTAAAGTGAAAAAAGAATCACTCGTAACATTGTACCGAGACTCTGAAGCACGAAGACAGTAACTGTAGTCAGCTTGATTAATCAAATACATATTAAAATTAATGTATGTTACGATAGAAAACGCCATTATTACCAGCTTTGTGTGGAAATTATACACTGAGCTATTTTTCAGTTAACACAATAGTAGCTATATTTTCCGATGGATCTTTTATATATCATACGTTTTATTTGGTCTACTTAGGGAAGACAAACAAAGTTTCTTATCCTAATTGATATTAATTATGACTACGTTTATATGATTTGTTTTTCTTATGGATGATTCCTTTCTCCACACAGTAACGCACACTATAGTTTTGACAATGTTCACGGAGTGTAGTGATTTGTTATTAGAATGTCAATTTATATTAATTACTCGCTACTTCCAGGTGTCACTATGGGCGAGAAATTTCAAGACCTAGGACCAGGAGACAGGCTTTTTTTTTAACATACGATCGCTGGACATGGAGGTAAAATAAGCATAACGTAAAAGCCACTTTTAAAGAAGTTTCACTACGTTTATAACAAGTCCATAAAAAGACATCTACCGCACATACTCAGGTCCAACAATGATCCTCATCTGCCATTGCATGATGCGCCGGTAGATTAGAATCAATTTTATTTTTGTTCTGCGGATTAGTTGATTAACAATTTGCATAGATCCAGTCTACTGGCGCATTAGGCGAGGGCATATGCAGTTTGATTGACCTGTGCGACTATATATGGTAACTACTGAGGTTACCGATGTTGTTTACGGACATATCTCGGAGACAAAATTACTCTCTTTCATTTTAAAAACGTTTCGAAACTGAATCAGTATTATCGTACGAAGAAACAATGTGTATTAGGTCTGAAAAGTTTCACTTCCTGTATTGACAACGAATATATTATTTTTATAGCCCGTCTTCGCTATATATTATCTGGTGAGACAACTTTGTATCAATCAATTTTCTGGTGACAATTCAGAAATAATCCAGATTCCCCACGTGGATTTTCTCATTAATTGGGGGTTTATGATTTTGCTTTGATATCGTTTGCACGTTTTCTCCAATATGGTCATTACCATAAATAAATGTACAGGCAAAAGGTTTTGTTTTCTGAAGTCATCTGCAATTTTACTCTATTTTCAGTCTAATAGAGAGTTTTCTTGTCATCCTGTTATTTTCGATATGTATCACAAGTTCATATCCATGACAGCTCATGATAGACACTTGAGTACTCACCATGTGATACCTTGGTTTCTTTACGCTACTTACATACAATCAAAGGATTGCTTGTTGAGAAGGGAATATACTTTAATATTCCAATTACATGTCATTTTCCTTGTGTAATCCATACTTACAATGTTTTATACTCTTCACGAGATATTGTGGGCGAGACTTATTATACTGTCAGTTATAGACTAATCCCAACTGTGACCCATGAGTTACAGCGAAACATAGAGCGAATTCTTCCTGGTGGGCTTATATAAAAAACAATTCTGCCGTACGACGACTTTGACATCGGCATGAATACTAATGCAGAGTAATCGAAGAAATTGTAGGTTAAAGTTACTTTTGGATTCTGTAATATCATTTGTAAAGAGAACTGATTGCATCACACAAGAGTTTGTGGTTGTGAGCCATATTTATTCTCTTGCACACATTTTAAGTAGTGTTTCTTGCTTAGTGTGTCTTCTTGTCAAGTACATCGGCAACTTAACATTGTTAACTATATCACCGGATTTTTATTTGGTCTGAATTCACCTTTGTGATAGATTTAGAATTTAAATGCTCTCTTTCAATCACTTTCTCCGTGTACAACATAAAACTGCTGATTGTAAACGCTTGCAGTCCAAGTGACATAACATAGCGCGTTATAACTAATGGTGTATCTGCATATATGTATATAGGTTAATACTGGCAAAATATGTTTGTTTTTTTTACTTAGATTGTAAGTGATGCAATGCGTTGTTTATGACGATGACGACATTTAATGCCAAAATAATATACCCATGTTGGAAACTGGAAGAGTGATATCAAAATTGCCAGTCAGCCTTGAATTCGAGTGGACATTTCATGAATAGGCGCGGGAAACTAATTTAGGTACTTGATCCACCGTCTAGACATGATATATACGTGGCAAAATGTCATGAAGTATAACGTTTGAACCACTCAAAATATTTGAATGAACCTTTGCCCAAGTATGTAACATGACTAGACAGCGTGTTCCGTGCAATATGCACGATCCCTGCCTCAAAGTCAGGACAGGGTAAAGATAAGATATACTATAAATCTATGTCGTGTATTTGTACCGAGCATAATGTTTGAACGGTCGATATATCAGTTATGCATCATATATAAACTGTGTTGCATACCATGGACAATCGAAAAGCTCTCGGGCCGTTCCTACAGGTATCGGAATATACTAAAATTGATTCAGTAGCATGTACATGTACCTTATATACCAAATGACATATGTGAACATTTCAAGCAATCTCTACAGCAAGTCGACTGGGACGACATATTTTGACCGAAACAATTCAAATATTCTTTTTTCAAGTAGAAGCTTTATAGAGTACTTTCTTTTAATTGCACTTGTTCACATAATACCATAAAGGTATTATAATGCTTTTCACATGGCTTATTTCCCTAGTGTACTTTAGCGTATGATGGAGTTTTCCGCCATTTTCCTGCGATTCCATTTGTGTGTACGCTGTGTTACTCTTAGAAGTAGTTCCATGATGGAATTGTGTTGCCGCTATCTGTTATGATTGGCATGATCCCAGCTACAAGGCGAAGATCACATGAAGGGAAATTGTGACTATGACTGACTTCCTTGTTTTGAGTCATTCTAAACGTCATGGTCTCTTTCCGATGCAAATCAAATAACTTCGACTCTCAGAAAAAACTCTTAAAAGTAATCTCAATGATGCTTCCAAAATGCTTTTGGCGGACGAACGTGAAGAGCAGATGTACGGATATTGTTACAAATCTAGGTCTTAAAAGATGTAACAGAAAGAAGTGAAACCAACAATTTTAAGTAAAGTCAACAAGTAATTTATCTCTCAATAATACCAATTAAATCAAAAATAATCATAAATATCATAGAACAAGCCCAAACGTATAGAATGCTCCAAATATATACAACGTTCCGAACGAGTTCAAATAATCCTAATATTGTATGAATAAATCTTTGTCAATGAACACTTTAGTAATTCCAATGAATATTTGAAATAATTCCGCTCGAATTCTATCTGACAGACTGATCTAAATCAGGAATGAATTATTTTTTATCATCTCCTATTTATATACATTTTCACTTAACCTATAACGTAATAAAATGTGAAGATTTCCAACGGAAAAGCTAAGTCTAACTGTAAACAAGACTGATCTTGAACTCAAATGCCTGGAAATATTATGTTTGCATCTTACAGTACGGACAAAAGTTAGCTATGTAAACATTCGGTTTACAACTTACAATCATTGATAAATGTTGAGCACACAATATAAATTAAATATACATAACAATACAATATAGAACACATGAAAATAGTTTCATCAAACTTAAGCCTGTTATATATCTTGAGAGTTGTTCATGTATTCATTCATAACCCCTGAACTCACAGTCAAAGTCACATCAAGGGCTAATTTAAGTCAGTGGCCTGTTTCATTATCCAGACGTTCCCTTTTTAACAACTGTAGATATTTTTTGTGGATGAAACTTGATTCGGGTCCGTATCTTGTCAAACAATATTCAAGCTCCTAGCTCAGTGGTAAAGGTCGTTCGTCGCTAAAACTGTAGTTGCTATATTAGGATAATCACATTTCATAACAAATTGAGAAAGAAACGTCAACTTATTTATATACCATTTCTGTACAAATCACATATATGGAATTACACGTATTCACCATTTGGTCTATACAGACAAATATATATTTTATTAAAAGCTATATACCATATATAGCATAATGAAACTGTGTTGTCGTGGCTAAAGGTCTAGATTATATTTTGATTTCGAAGACGTAGATGTGGTAGCTTCGTGTATAGCGTGCTGGCATCCGACAGAGGGGTGCGGGTTCTAATCCTGCCCACACGAAGTTAGACTGGTTTAATTGTTGTGTCCATGAGCAAGGCACCTTACGTCACCGGCCGTAGCCCTATATATCACCTTTCTTGTTTTGATATTAAATATAGACAAGCCCCAAACGATGATTCTGAATATCGGTTTATTTTACATTTTTATTTTAATGTCGTTAACATTTTATATGTACCAACTAATACTTAGTTTACAAATAAAGTCGTTCTGTAGTGTTTTGCGGTGTATCCTCAAGTAAAACATGTACCATCTAAATTGCGCACATACATACTTTTGTATGGACAAGACGCAATTCAATTCTCCTCACATATCCTAGTTTCACAGGCGACTAAAGGCTCTTTCCCTTGCGCATTATCAAATAAAATAATTTGAACTGCCGCAAAACAAGTATACAAAAATAATAAAACCGGTGCTTTAGAAAAGTACCACCAGAACACGCAAGAGTAATGGCAAGTAAAAAAGTTTTAACTGAGGTTAATATGTATGCAGTGTGTGAAAAGGGAGCAATTTGGTTTGTTTCTTGCATAGCATTTTCTGCTGTATGATTTTTTGAAATGTAGTTTTGAACACATTATTTTGTATATAAAGAGATGGCGCTGTTTGGTATAAGACAGAAATGTCTATATTTTGAAGCACATATGAAAAGGTTTAATAATCGCATATACAACACTATGGTGGGATCAGAAGTTAAAGGACAAATGTTCCAAAAGGGATAAGAAACTCTTACAGACGTTGCTTTGTAAGGCATGCATATTCCATAAGGAAGTGATGAGATAATATTGAATGGAAGAACTTTACACATTTACATGAGCATAAATAACAATAACAGCCGAAAGGTAAATGTAAAATATAAGTATGTTTATTAAGTAAAACGAATATAACTGGAGAGTAGGGAATGTTGGTTCTACCATCAAATTTCACAATTTTAGTACATTTCAATACTAAATGACTTAAATGTTCAAAAGCCATGGTTCATTATCTAAATATAATAGACCAAGATGTTCGCATTGTTCATTCATTAATTAAAATACGTATTTCAGCAGCAACAATACCAAACAAACATTTAAGATACGTTATGATACAACTGTGCAACATCTGATGTTATTTATTTGATCACTTGTAAAAAGAAATGTGTTTGACAAATCGGTCAGCAAGCATCTAACGCATGAAACAACAGAGATTTGACGCAAATAAATGTATCAGTCCATTATTTTGATCTCATATCTCCTTATACTTTAACGACAGGTCCCATAACTTACAAGATTTTCTGAGCATCTTCATGCAGCCAATCAGCCTGCTGTTTGCTAGACTCCAGGCAGCCTACCCATCAGCCCTGACCGAGATGAATCGTCATTTTATCATCGCTGATAGCCACGGCGACATGCGCCGCAAGGATGACCTGCCGTATCTCATGAATAATTTGGAAGTTAACTTCATGGAAGGCAACTGATTACTCCCTCACGCATCTCCGACTAGCATCATTTTTTCGGAAGGGCTTACCCTCCTTCTCCACTTGCTCCTTTTCCAGCTGATTACTCTTGACCTCTTTTTTGAACCTCTCTATGGCCTTTTCAAGTCATTTGTGTCGTTTTTGACCTCAAAATGTTTGGGCGGTTAAATTAGCCACCCCCACCCCCTTCTTGTCTGCATGACTGTTGATACCAAGTAACTCGCTCATGAGCAGTGCGTTTGGGGCTCTCCGACAGCCTGATCTACGTGGGAAACAGTTACGCCATCAGCGGCCTTTCCCTGGAGTTAGACGCGGAATCTTAAGCCATGCTCACTTTCATTGTCAGAAACCAATACATGTTGCGGGAGGTCTATCTGTACAGGCTCGAGCTGAGGCACAACAATATCGTGGCCAACAAATGTGACACCGTGTGGAACTTCAATCTGAACACGCCGGCTAAGAGCCTGAAGTCAATCGTCCTGCCAACTGGCTGGCCCTCGCGCGACACGGAGAGCTTCTTCAACCCCCTGATCAAGAAGCTGTCTGTCGTCGTCGAGTTGGTGCCTAATCAGGTCTTTGCCTAAGGACAGGAAAGCTCCCAACAGTGGGAGAAGGCTTTACGGGTGTTGGCGCAAGAGTTGGTAACCTTCTACGTGGACAGGCTTCCTTTGGTCCTTGACACAAGGGCCACAGAAGACCACTCGCTTCATGGATTAAGTAGGCGATCAGAAAATGTTAGTGAAGAAGTTGTCCATCAGGTGGAGAAGATTTCGCTTAAAGGCTGCCCAAGTGGCGAACGTCTACGTCTTTCTGCTCATGGACGCGTAGGTAAACATTGTCAATGACCAGTTCCAGTCAGCCGTTTTGTAGCCAAACCTATGCGGGCCTGTATTCCCACTGCGCGATGGTCATAGGGCCCCACGGGTGCGGCAAAAGTGTCTACCTGTGCGAGAAACTAGAAGTTTTCTGCCACGAGCGCATCATTACCATTGGGTGTGGGTTGCGAACATGTCGCGGATGCCTTCAAGCTCTTTATCTAGGTTCCGAATAAAGTTAACTATCACGTCATTACTTCTGTACATGATTGGAGGGTTGGCTTGTCGTCTCAGCGGATGATTACGCATTCATAGCCAGGCGAGATGAGGGTGGGGGAGAGAGCTGACAGGCTGGCTGGCGGGTTTGTGGTTATCAAGTTCCTTGTTTCACCTTCAAGGTTTCCACGATTGGCACGTTTAGGGCATCGAGGTCTGCGTAGATGACATATTTCACTAGCATGTATTTGAATAGGTGCTTGAAATAAAGACTGTAGTCGTAGATGACGTATGACACTAGCATCTTTTTGAACAGATGTTTGAAATAAAACTTGTTATTTTCGGGCTCCTTCGGGGTTCTCTACGTCTTGTGGCCGATATTTCTGCAATCTTTGACATGGTCTTCAATGGAAAATGGAGGCATTGGCAGTAAATATGCTTTTGTATCAGCAGGATTATGGTGTTGGCCAGCATCATTTCCGTGATACAAATAGCACAGAGTGCCCGTCCCCAGACAAAGACATTAACTGCGATTGTAGGGTTAAGGTTCTCGGACATTCTTATATCATACACTTTCATTGGAAACGTAATATTTCCTAATCGGAGCTAGCGCTGGTAACGGCAATATTTTCTGACGCGTTCTGCGTTGTCTTCTGCTGGGTGTTAGCACAATAATAAGGCCCATTCATAGCAGTGGTTGTTTAGGTTGCTAACGTTTATAATTTGTTTATAATGGCTCTATTTTGGCGTAGAAATGTGGCTCTGGCCTCGGAATGTTAGGTACTTTTAAAATTGGCAGCTGTAACGAATCGGACCTTACGACAGGCCAGTCTGATCCATTGCCCGTAAACTTCTTCAGTCTTTCCTAGATATCGGCGATGGTTGTGGCGATTAGGCCCTCTAAAGCCATCCATTTTTAGCGCTTCTGTGGCTCGATTGTTACCTAGATATATGGTGGTGTTTTGGTCGGGCATTTCTCGCCCGCCCAAGAAATTTCCAGGCATTATTTTCTGAGTGAGGTTAAATTTTAAACTATTTTTTATACAGATCTCCTGTTTTAGGATGTCTTTGAGGTCATTGCTTTTAGCGGCTTCGATGGGTCGGTTTTCTAATGGTTTGTCCACATTGATCGTGTCTATGTAGTTTATTTCGGTGGTTTTACAGGCTG
Source organism: Megalonaias nervosa (assembly GCA_016617855.1). NCBI lineage: Eukaryota > Metazoa > Mollusca > Bivalvia > Unionida > Unionidae > Megalonaias > Megalonaias nervosa. Next base: position 42,614 of record JAECUM010025148.1, on the reverse strand, counting down.
GCTGCGTCTTTAAAACAAGAATTGGCGGCTGTGCGTCAACCTTGAGATTTGTGGTCTTTAGTTGGTTGTGGTGGCGCGGTCACTTCGGCTGTTGTCAGGGCGGCTTGCCTTATGGCTCTTTGCTTGGCAGACTTTAATAATGGGCTTGTTGTGACTCCGAGGGAGTCTCTGGGACAGACGTTGCCTCTCGAGTGGGTACCTTGAAAGCTGAAAGGGCGAGTATTTGCTCGGCTCGGGGAGTTGTGACTTTGTGAGAGTTATCGGGTCTGACGTTGGCTGCTGAGTTTTGTTAGGATCCTGTATGATAACGTTGACCAATATTGCGCTGGTTGGATGGCTGAACCTATTTTTGGCGCCTGTCGGGTTGAAGTCTGCGGCCCTGTGGGTGGGTTTGGCTTACGGGCCATGCATGAAACATATGATCGTATTCTCTCTTCTTGAAGTGGCCCTCCCGGAAATAAACATTCATGTCGCATACATTTCTTAAAGCTTAACTTGTTCGCCATCTTTCGCTCACTGTCGTCACTGTATGACTAGGTGGTATGGTCACGCGGAAAATTTTGTTTGTAAAATAAATGAATTCCCGGTAGTTGCTTGATCGGGTAGTATGCCAACTTTATGAAACTTTGTGTGACTAAAAGTTGGTCGCCGGTTATTGCTTACTTTTGTCGCTTGAGGACGAGGTGAGGCGACAGTGCTCACAACTCTGTTCTAAATCAAATATTCTTGCCGGTTTTTGCCAGTCTGTGTCAACCTCCTCGTCGATTTGGGGTTGATTAATGTGGCGAGGGATTCTGCCAACTCCGCTGCGACTGCTGCTTTCAAGATTTTGAGGATTACGGGGTCAAGCTGCGCAAGGCTACGGAGCTCCCGAAGGACCAAACTAAGTTTCATCTGTCAGAGAGAGAGAGAGAGAGAGAGAGAGAGAGAGAGAGAGAAGTAAGTTGCTATCCAATTTTGGCCGATGATTCTAGTTGTATATTAGTCTCAGCTAAAATGGTGACCTTGATCTGCAGAGAAGGTCTTTTAATTTTAGAATATTACCCTAAATTCTTGCATTAGGAAAGGTTTTCTGAATTTATTATCGCGCAAGTGAATTATTTAAATCCGTTGTAAACGAGTACTGTTAATGCCCTTATCCATGAGATTTTAAAGCCCTTCGTGACCATATGATAACCTTCATTTCTGAGAAATGTTTCATCATTGTACTGATAATAGTGTTTACCCCATCTGCAATTTATATACACGAAAGTGTTAAGTACGTGCACAATTTATTAAACGCTCTTGGGAATTTAAGGATGGATGGTATACTTCTATGTGCACATTTCCGCGGCATGGTCTGGTTTTCGTTGTCGTAAAAGGATTGTTTTAAAAACATTGGAAATATTGGTAAGCTTAATAAGAAATGAATAATCAGGTCTTGATGCTGCTCAGAAATGAAATATGTGGCCATGGAGAATTATTTGATCAAAGTGAAGGCTTTAACGTAGCACCCGGTTACCCATGAGAAGAACTTCACTGGAAGTATGTCTAGGAAGATAGTTTTGATTTAAGACGATTTATTTGCATTTTGACACACGGACATGTTAATAAACGGGGCAAATTATTGTGTACTAAGTCCTGTCAGGGTTGTTACAAACAAATACCTTACGATTCGACTATTACAGCACCAAGCAAATACTCTGCAAATTTCTTCCGTTAAGAGTAAATCCAAATAAATCACGTTAATCAAAAGTACATTTTTCGACAAATTTACAGAAACGTTCTTGTCATTGGTTTATATGTTATCCGGCACTTCTTGGAGAGGCTGAGCTGTAAACAAGTTTGTTTGTTTGTGGTTTGAACGTAATTTTTCAGCACGGCAAGTATATTTGGTGGAGGAAGAACCAAAGAAAACCCTGCGAAGAAACACCGACCCGCGAGTAGCTGCTTGCAAGCTTTCTTATATGCCCATGTTCGCTGAGCCGAGACTCGAACCAAAGCGGGCAGAAGTGAGATGTCAGTGATCTGTACATGCGAGCGCCAACCGGGGCCCCTTGAACTGTAAAAATCTTTAACGTACCATGTGTCACATAATTTATTTCCCTGACAGTATCTATGCTTGATTATTCTCTGTACACTGTTGCCAAGTTACACAAGCAAACCCCAAAATCAGTCGTCATATTATAAAGAATAAATAATTTCTTTTAAAACAACAGGACCAAAACTTCTTAAGTCAAGCATTCCGACCAAAACAAAGAAGAGGAAATAATAATGTAAAACTACACTACATTTCTACTGAACCGAAAGTAGTTGAAATCTTGTATTTGCATGCGACAAATATTTCAACATTGCATGGTATTGTAATAGTCGAATCGTAACGTATTTTTATCAATATTATGATAAGATTAATAACAAAAAAGTATTTAAATACTGCTAATATTAGTACAAAATGTTCAAGTTTCGTTATTTTCACCAGACTGTGAAAATAAGGGTTATATTTGCAGGAGCTCAACAGCAGTAATAATACATTTTTGTGTCAGGTACGGACTCGGCTCATTTTATATAAGTAGAATAATCTTAAATTCTCTTTGGTATAAATCATTATATATGGGAGGTGTCTCTTTGATGCGTTATTGTAATGAAGACACCTTCAGGATAGATAAGTACAAAAATTTTTAAGTATTTTATTTATTATTTTATCTTGTCTCTAACAAAGAGTGAGAAATTTTTTTGTTTCCAATAATTCTTTGTCTCGTTAGGGCATTACGTTTGCGTGAGCTTTCGTGAAGAAACACGGCACCTACATTTTCATTTATATTTTTAACTACACACAAACATATCTTCTTAATTTCTTTCGAAGATATAACTACCACAATCCTTGAATGGCTGCTCCCCTTGCAATTCTGAGCCCAGTGTAATCTCGATGACGTCATGTGACACAAATAATCAGGCATGTAGAATATATGCATTGGCTACATGAAATCATTTGTTGTGCGGCAATTGTAAAAATTTTCTACATAACCAGTTTCTGTGTGACCTGTGCATTCGTCATTATAAACGTTGCACACGTACTTTTTAATATTTAGTTCCAGTAAATTGATTTACAGAATTAGAACAAAGATGTCAATATGAAAAAAGTGCATTAGCACTCGTTAATTTTATAATGTTGAAAGACGTAAAAAATGAAAACATCGAACATATTTGTATACAGTGCGGTAGGACTAATGAAACATCAGCATCTACATGATTATTCACTCTTTACAAGTTCAAATAGATAGATAGATAGATAGATAGATAGATAGATAGATAGATAAGAGGCCTTCAGTAAGAACGGAGATATAATATAATCCAGAACCACTAGTTGATACATCTTTTTTTATCTTAGTTGAAGTTGACGCACCTAGACAATATAAATATGAAACAAAGAGGTTCATGTGCTGTATACACCTGGCCTGGGAAGCTTGAGAAATCCAATTACTTACTGCCTGTTTCTTTGCAAAACAAATCGTACACAAATAATTGTCAAATTCATGAGGGGTTAAAATGTTGTGGGTAGACATTTCGGGCGTTTACAATGCCATTGAATGGATGAACGGTGTCTTCTGAAGGGGTGGGGTGCGGAAGTAAAGCATACTCTAAATGGCTTCATCGTTAATAAATATATATATCACAAATGCATGATTTTCACGCTTACGTCCTGAACATGCTCTTTCTGGGGTGGGGTGGGGAGGGGGCAATCGAACAGTTGTAAATTTAAACCCGTTATGCGCTGAAAATGTGCACGCAGTATACCCGTAATCCTAGTGTATTAGAATACACTCCAGATCGGTCAAAGTCAGAAGGGGTCACCTCTTTTACAATACAACCATATCACTCATCCAGCTCTCATTTGAGACCGTAAAGCCTATATTTATCTCCAATGCAGTATTCCATCAGTGTAATATTTCATACTTTATTGGAGAAAGAGAGTGAATATCACTAACCCAGTTTTGTATGCCTATTATACATGACACAAATTGCTTATCACTCAACCAAAGCTTAGTTTAAATTTATAGTTTAAAGTTAAAGGTTCATTTTTGTTTTTGTTTTTTTTTTTGGTTTTTTTTTTGCTTGACGGTCGGTTATTGGACCAGTTGTTGTTGTTTTAGCTTTTGATTAAATTTTGATGTTTCTTTCGCCAAAAACGTTAAGAGTATTTCTATAATAAGTAATAATACAACTGTATAATATGTTTATTTTCTAAGCGTCCGTCACACAGCATGTTTTGGATTTCATTGCAATGCAATGCAAAACCAAAACATGAAACAATATCTGTATGGGCCGAAATTAGCAAGCGAGTGACAAAACAACGTGATTGCCTCCGCTAGTAATCTTCCACCCTGGTGCATACAATTCAACTAGAAACAATCCCGATGCGTGAATAATGTGGGCGCTTGATGTTTGACGCTATACGTAAAAGCGGGGATAGGAGATTCACGGAGAATCATGCGGCTTGCTTGACAATATACATGGCTATGGAGAAAGTTTATCTCTTGACTCTGCTCACGTGTCAGGAATATATAAGGAATTAATAAATACAACAATGGGATCATTACCGTTACCTATATAGGACAGTCGGAAGACTTTAGTTGGTTTTGCTTGAAATATATAATTACTTCGAGCTCCAACATCTTGTAAATTATCGGTTAAAGTTTTATCCAACTTTGGGATTTTAACTTAAAATAATACACGTTGAAACCCTGCTAAGTTTTATTTTGAAAAGCCTAAAAACGCAGAAACGTATATGTAAATAAGATGGGCAAAAGCGATAGGAATTTGCTTTTGTCTGAGATGTCACGTCAAACCATCCTCCATGACTCAATGTGATTCCTAAGGTCAAAAACAGACACACTGTTTTTATTAACCGCCTGGATATAGTTAATACATTATGGTTCCATATCGCTGTTTGTTGATAACAATTAATGTTTTGACGAATCACGATATGCAATTGATCTACATTGCAGAGATACCGTGAGACCGTTGTATTACATATCATCAACGGTGCCATCCTGAGTAACAAAATTGTTCCATACAGCCACCCGTATTATTTTTAGTTTTGTAAATATTCATCTTGGGTTTATTTCTTAACTTACTGGTTATTTCGTCATCGCACATATGAAGTATAGTGTATCTTGTTCAACTGCAAGTGTACACCAGTTTACTGAAATAAATTATCGATGTTTCCATCGAATGTGCATGTCGCTTATATTTTTGGGTAGGCTAAAAGATGGTATGTATATTTTACATATTGGTTATTGATTAATCTATTAGGAAAACTGTTTAATATATACGTTTGTTATTGGTTTTGCCATTGAATATAAATTCTTTTTCAAATTATCTAAATTAAGACCACTAACTAAGCCGGATGAACCAGTATACAATTATCAGTTACGAATTTGTAGCACTTGTGTTACTAATTTATGTGTGCATTTTCTGCTCATTGAAGACATACTTACTGGCTGAAAACCATGGTACTAAACCATATTTGGTAGACCTTCTATAGATACCAAGCCTTTGCTCTATTGCTGAGTCGAAACACCTTTCTGGTTCACTTTCTCCACTACTTTTATTTGTATCAAATCCCGTATGAAACTCGTTCTTGGAGAAACAAGTGTGAGATTCGATAAAAGTTTCTTGGCTACATGTCCATAATAGTTTCCCTAGTGATTTAAACCTAAAATATACTAATTCCATTTCGTTATTTGTTATTTATTAGGTTCATTCTGAAGCAATCTCACCATACCGTAAGATGGCTGTTTTCTCGTTCACTGTTTTGTTTACGGTAATATCAGGAGGTCAAGTGTTCTTCTAAGCTTCTTTTCATATACTGAATACTGTACAGTTTACCTATCGGTATTTTATGTAGCACATGCCTTTGATCTCAACTTTCTGACTCATTTCATTCACAGTACCTTGTTCGGTCCTATTTCTTTTAGCTCATACTGGTGACCAAAAATCGTTGGTGATGTCTTTCAGAAGCCTTTTACCCATATGATTGTGATCATCTTCCTTTATCTTCATTCAAACGACACCAAAACACTACACGATACAATAATTATATCTGAGGTCAGTCTAAGTACGAAAGCTTGTAACGTTTGTCCAGATTTAATGCTGGTCGGATAGTGCGTGAGACAACATGCCTTTGACTGAGGTGGTAAAACTCCTTGTATCTTTTTCAGCTCGTTTGAAGTTATGTATTAACCGTTCGTTGAGATCTTAATTATTTATCAACCAAAAACTAACACCAATCAGAAATTTGGAAAGAATCATTCCATTTTGCTTGTTATTGCTTTACAGCTCTACTGACCATGGAATGTTGTCCACCGTTCGTGCGGTAACACAAGTTTATTATTGCTACTACTCTTAAACTACTTGGATAATTGGCATGAAACTTTTCACGCAAATTTATCCCGACATATAACCTCCGACCCAAGGGAAGCTACTGGCAAGCTTTCTCAAATACCCACAATGGACTAGCCGAGACTTGAACGCACGCGGATAGTGGTGAATAGATCGGTAAAGGCGAGCCCTTTATACCTCTAGGCCACCCGGGGCCTCCTAGTGGTCATATCGACATGTAGTTTTCACTAAATGAATTCGTGTGATGTGTATATGGACGTAACTGAAAATTATGCCAGTCTAAGTGTGCAGCCAGTACTGCCCTCTTGGAAATATAATCATCACTACTTTTTAAAGGATGGTCATATTGGTAGGAATTTTAATTAAACGACGTCGGACGATATTTAGATGGTTGTAAAGTATGATGCCGATCTGACACCACATAGTGTTGCAATGCCTGTCATCATGAAAATATTGTTATGGTTATTTTTCTTCGTATTGGATGGTCATGGCATGGGATTTTCACCAAACACATATTGTGTTATCTAGTTGGTCATAAATTAAAGTGGCCCTAATTTGAAATTCAATATGGCAGTGATGTCGACTACTTAGAAAGTCTTATTATCTTTAACTTTTCTGAACGGACAGCCATAATGACGTGTGGCCTTCACCAAAAGTCTTCTGATGATGTCTAGCTGGTCCTAAATGATACTGTTGCAGATCGAACATCCAGTATGTTTGCCAGGGTGGTCCTCTTGAAAATATTGTAATCGTTGCTCTTCCTTTATGAATGGTCACATATACACGTAGTTCACATCATATGGATTCATATGATGTCTAGCTGGTACTAAATGAAAATACTGCTGATTGGGACATTCAGTATGTCTACGGCGTGGTTATTGACAATATTGTTGTCGTTACTCTTTAATGGATAGTCATTTCGTCATGAATCTCCTATTTTAACGGATTTTTTTCTTCTGGTACTCTACTATATTGTTGTCTTTTATAAACTTCTTCCTTTCCAGACTCACCTGTATCAAATAAATTGAACAAACGGATGTTTTCTGCAAATGCTGGACCCATTATTTATTCCCCTTCCAATCATAACTGCTGTTGTGTCCATTCATTTTGTTGTCTTTTTTGAGTAATACATTTTAATAATTATACCAGTTTTAAATTTTCAATCCTGACTGATTTTGATTGTTCAAACAGTGCAAATTCATGACGATTGTTTACTTTTGTATATTATGTTTATGTTTACTTACAGTATCAATATTGGACTCTTTGTTAACATCTCATAAGTAAGTAAAACGTTGATTGTGTGCCTGTAATGCAATGGCAATGTAAAAGTCCTTGTGAGTGCTGGCAGATTCAAGATACAAGTTGTGAAAATTATGAACAAGCTTGATTTTTATTCGAATGACATATAAATGAAAATTACCTACTGCGTGTTATTTAAATTCAGCAAGCGTGACGGACCAAAGTCCAATCAGTAACAGTTACGTTGTTGTTGTGGTGTAGTTTTGGACCTAAACACATCTATCTTTGCATTACTATGCTTGTAGTAGTGCATATATGTTTCTTATTTAACAACTGAAATTATATTACCGAAATTTAGTTAGTTAAGACTTAGAACAACACGAAAAATCATAAAGCAATATATATCCAGGCAGAAATTTAATTTCTCATCAAACTAATGTTGTTACTATCAACTTTTCTTTCATTTATCCATTGCTATACCCAGTGGAGGACACATTTATATACATTTGTGTGTTTTACTCTGAGTTTTCATTGTCTTTAAGCTTTTGTTTATTTTTGGCTTAACCGTTTAATGCTACCTCTTAAAGGAAGACTTTTATCTAGCTATGTTTTGAATGCATATGTATGTGTTGTAAGCTTTATTTTCGAAACCATTTAAATCACTACCATTCCTTTAACCCATATTTTAAATTTGTCAAAACTACGTTGTAGTTTTTTTTTTCTTTGCTCGATCAACATGCTCTTATAGATCTGGGTTTTTTGTTACCTTGGAAAGCAAACAGATTGCAAAATTCGAAGAATGTAACCGCATGTATTGTGTTGTTTAACTATTATTTAATTTATAATAGATACATGATAAGTTTGTCTCATCTAATTTTCGGAAAGATCATTACTTTTATGTAACCCTGACAATTTATCAGTGCTAAGTATGATCATGTTTTTGCCAGCAACCATATTTTTCATCAATTCCCTAAAGTTGAATTTGAATTTGAAATTCTCTAAAAGTGTCATTGAATTCATCAATAAAATCAGCCTTCAGCTCTTTTCCCAATTAATTCAGATGAAATTATATAGCGTCATAGTAGTTCAGTGTTTTTATTATTTTCTATATCTCATTCTCCAAAGCACCTATTCTCTAATTCTTATTTGTTGGATCGATTGTAAATATTGTTGGATACCAGTTACTGGTCCTTTATTTGCATTTTACTTTTCCAAACAGTATGTCTTGAATAATAGTATGTAAACTTCTAAGTTTCTTTTTGAACAAGTCTTGAGTTTCTAAAGTGTTTCACTTATTTCTCATCACTCTGCTTTTGTAGTCCTGAGATGTCGTTAGATATTACATTACCGCTATTTTCAATAACGGTTCTATAAAATTTAGCATTTTTTTCTCGAAGCCTAAGTATCCTTCAAATTTATATTCTCCAGAGACATAATTATCTGGATATTAACTCTTGTATGTGCACTTTTCTTATCAGATGCATAAAATTAGTGTACGGTAACTGTTAGGATTGTAATATGGTTTTTGTTGGGTTTAAGCCACTCTGAATTTTACGATTAATTTTTCGTGTTGTTTTCGTCAATGTTTAAATGTTAACCAAAAACACTATGTAACGAAGAAGAAATGTTTTACAGGATATTGTTTCGGTCTATATATTTTCCATCTTCTCTAATGCTGATATTTGAATCCTTCAGTAATTATTTGTATTTTACTATAGTGTGAAACAAAGTATCCGTAAAAATATCAGGCAGAGGCACTAAAAATGACAAGAACCCATGCCACCTTTAGAGTAATGTTGTAATGTTTTGTTTTATTTATCCGAATGAGAAACTGTATTGTATGTTTGTTTTTAGATACCCACAAAAGGGGAGTTGCATGGCTGCTGAATTATATAATACAACGTTGTAGTTGGTGATTTAAACTGTGGACTCATTACTTGAAATTATTTTAACTTTTTAGCTATGTTCTACACATTCAGCATCAACCCATTCTTCGCGTCACCATTTGCAGTTCTTATCTCTTGGAAATTTTCGTATACATTTCAAGGATGTAATTGTCACCTGGAATTTGAAACAGCCATATGTCATTCTTTGCATTAATGCAATAGAACATATTTGATTTTGAGAAGATCAGAATCATTGTAATACCAAACAACAAAATCTATTCTCGTTATTAAAGCGAATACTTTGTCACTTCTATTTCAGATGGATGTATTTAAATAAATCTCTCTCTAGAGCAATGCAGCTATTAATTTACAAGTTTTAAAGGGATTAATAAAATATATGCTTATTTATTTTTTTCAGATTGTATCTATTTTTGTAGGTTTCTCCAAGTTATCTTTCATTTTCAATTTCTCCTGTGGAAAAAAACAATATCTGTATTTTAAAAATCCCGTTTGTTGTTTGCTGTTGTTTTGTTTCTGACTTCTTTTCTACGGTATTAGATGGATTGCAATCTATCCATACTGATGGCATAGTGTCCCTTCTATGTTACCAAATATAGTTTGCAGTATTAAAACAGTCTTCTTAAAATCAGCAATAAAGTATGTATTGAATGGTCTTTGTCGTCAGTTTTATATACCAAGCAAGGCAACTCAAATGAAGGCAAAAAACTTATGTTGATAGTACGTATCTCCATTAGATATTGTTCTATTGTTGATTAAACTTGAAACAAAAGAGGAAAATGCTTTTGAAGTTAAATCACAAAATTTTCTTAATGCTTCAAATTATAATATAAAATATCCTGGTGACATTTATATAAAAGAAAAATTGGAAAAGTTAGAAATACATTATAAACTATTTTTTTTTTAGAGCCGTGTGTCTAGGATAGTATATGGAACAATGAATGACAATATCTCTGAAGTTATTCTTTCACTTGGTCTTATGTAAGTTAGTATTATGTTGTTGTTGTAGGGCTTAACGCCATTTTTCAGCACACAATAGGCTATACATGGCGGCCAGTATTAATGGTGGAGGAAGAAACCGGGAAATCCCCGGAAAGAACCACCGACCCACGAGAAGCTACTGGCAAGCTTTCTCACATATCCACATTCGCGGATCCGAGACTCGAACCCACGCAGACAGAGGTGAGATGGCAGTGATCCATAACGGAGAGCGCTTTAGAAATTCGGCCGCTCGGGGCCCCCGTTAGTATTATGTCAAACCCCCAAGCCATCACTATTCTCAACGTTTTGATATCCAGGTTGCGTTTCTTACGTCATATTCGTTGTACTCCCCGATGGTCCTAGCCAACTCGTTATGGTTGTTATCATTGCCTAGAATCGCTTTGTTTACTGGAACTGTTCAACATACAGATACAGACATTACTATTTCATTATATCTGAACAATCTGTTGTAAATAAACGTTTTCTCATTAGCTTTTGGAGCAGTGCCTATCAGAGCTGTACTAACAGCAACAACTATGCTTGTAACTATTCCTGCTAAACCTAGTCCATCACATGAAACTGTTTTTTTTTTAATAATTTTTTTTTTTAAACCCGCCTCTACTATATTGAAAAATTTGCATGCTATTATGTAATTATTTCTCGCACCTCTATAGCGATCAGTATCCTTGATACAAAATGAGACCATTATTGTCTACAGGCATTGAAGGATATGACGGCTGTGCACTTTATTCTTTTTGATCCAATATATATGAAGCGACCGAGCGATCTTTGTAGTACTGATCGGCTTTATTGAAACTTCACATGTTTTGATAAAGGGAGGTATGTCATTCGCATTTGCCACTCTTTAACGTTTTAGGGTGTACTCTTAATTGTTAATTTTCTTTGCCTTGGGTTTTAAAACATAAATGTAATCTTTTTGAATCATTAATACACATTCTCCTACAGAGATGCTACACTATTCTGGTTTGGCTGTTGCTATTTATTCAGTTACAGTTTGTAGTTTGCTATCAGGTAGTCAGTTATAAACTAGCTGAAATGACAGGAATTATTAGCTTTACTAAGACGAATTGACGAGTTTAAGGAACAGACACAAAGAGAACTTGATATAATCGAAGAACAATATGAATTAACACACGCTGACTTCAAGCAACTAAAGCTAGAAACTTTATTGAGAAAGACTCTGCCTTTTAAAAACTAAAAGTACATGAAATATTTCTGTGAAAATAATATACATTAAAGGAATAATGTTTTTATTCTCTATTAGTTTTGTCTAAAAGCACACGTTATTACAATCTGAAAGCAAACTTTTAACCTAGCGCACGTCCCCATATGTGGAACAAAAACTCTATTAACTTTCTTGACAATATCAAACTGATCAATGCAGAACACACCATTCATGTAGAACAAATTGCAGATATGACGTGATACTGTGTCGTTTGCGTGTAGGGCCCACACACTTGGCAAACACGTACCTCCTTAAGTGTGAAGCTCACCACGACTGTGTACCATGCGTGTATGTACCGACAGTGTAACACTTTTCTTGTCAAGTATATCAACCGAGAGTGTACCACATTCTTGACAAGCGTATCCAATTTCACACTGTAAGACAATAATCCTTGACGTCAGTTTAATGAAGCAGCTATTTGATGATGCACTTTTTTAAAAGAGTGTGAATTATATATGAAATTTTTATACTTTTCTGGCGTGGTGGGGTGTGCGCGGAGTGAGGTCTATATACATTTTAATATAATTTATCTTGAAAGAGAAAATATTAACTTTATTTAGAGGCGTTTATCTTCTCGCAGATGTTTAACATTTAGATTTTCTTCTTCACGGCATTATACAGTCAGTTGCACGGTATGTTAATGAACGATTTTTAGTATAAGAACAACCCCAAAAGGAGGATTGAGCATAAAATAGAAAAAAAAATGTTTGTGTAATGATAGTAGTAATTGTAATAGTAATTGTTGATGTTGTGCAATAATGTGTTATTTTTGCGGTGCCGAAATTTCTGCGCTGCCGAACTAGTAACCTTTCTGAGCTGTTTTCTGTTAGACATTAATTCATCACAAATTCATTATTAAATCACCTTTTTAGATAAATCTCTAGGGGTATTTTAGTTTCGCAGATTGATAGCGAATGAGCGAAGTCTCTCTCCACCTACCCTCAATTAATTTTTAAAAAAAATATATGTTGTAAGAGAAAATATCAGCTTTATTTAGAAGTGCTTATCTTCCTGAAAATATAAATAAAATTGAACATTTTTGTTTGTGCAGTATCTCTTCTCTAGTCAGGAGCGTGCTGATATGCTTTAAACTCTATTGTCCCAAATTCATTCTCTGCCTCCATGTTTCCTCTTGCCAGATGTATGGCGTGTTATTGATCGATTTTAAGTGTAAGAGCAACTCAAAGAATAGGAATGAGAATGAAATAGAAAATGTTTGCGTACTGGTAGCAGCAGTTTGTTTTGTCTTATAATGTGTTATCTTTGCGGTGCATTAATTTTGCGCTTCCTATCTTACAACAGTTTTGCTTAGTTTTTAGTCAGATATTAATCTATTATGAATTAATTAAAAAATAACCGTTTCAGATAAAATTTCAGTGATGTACCTCAGATGTAATTCGCCGCCATTGAGAACTATACTTTGAATCATTTTTGTCCACAAGCCACAGTATGGCAGCGGAATGAGACAATGTCAAAATCAGATCATTACTGTTCTTTCCTGTCGCTAAATATTTGGTGCAATATGCAAGAGGTGACTTGCCAAACCAATCAAATTTATATGTATCCCTACACTACAATCGAGACAATCTTCACGGATATATCCAAGCACTGCTTCAATTGAGCGTTTATTATGTAGTGAGTTACCTCTCCAGGGTTAATTTTAGTCTGGTTCGTTGACTTTTATGATCCCTAAGTTAATATATTGGAGTGAGATTTAGTGATCAAACAGATAGAATACCAGACTAAGGTTTATTGAGTATAGTTTCAATGTTCTACCCTTGTTATCATATTACACCAACAACACGGTGTTTCGTCTGTTTGTTTTCATTAAATTATGTAAGTTGAATAAAAACTGAGGGATATAAGGCAAAACTAAGCGATATGCCTAGCAATCAGTTGTTTGTTACGTTGTCCCGCTCAAGAAATGTTGACGAAAGACGTCGAATATATTTATTCTTTGCATTTCGTTTACCGTAGGTAGCAATTCGTTTTTGATCTCATTATTACATATAGATACACTCAAATATATCATGCAACTTGACGCATCAAGACACATATTGAATTTGAAATTCAAAATTGCAACTCGAAGCGTGAAGTTGCATGATATATTTTCCGCTGTTGGTATTCAAATCGAGGCCTGTCAAATACGCATGGGCTCATACAATTTACCTGTTAATAATATATGTACAAGAGCGGGCAAATTTTCCATTTTCCCTGTGACTGATATATCAGGCTACACTTTTATAGCGTAGTGTAATAACTTTAGCATCGATGTTTAGGTTAGAGGTTCGGCGTTTTAAGTCCAACTTCCAATTTTACTCAGTATTCTAACTGAAGAATGCCTGCCCGTTTTCCAACGTTAAAGCTGTACATGACCACGATTGTGCCCTCTTAATGTGTAAGTGCAACGAACTATATTGAATACCGCCTTTTCATTGGTCAACTGAAAATGAGGTCATCAGCAATCATTCTACGTCATTTTCGGTCGACCAATGTGAGGGTAGTATTCCATTCAGCGCGATGTACTTGCAAATTAAGCGGGTGCGATCCGATCATGGTCATAATCAGTAGTAAACGGGGCTGGCATTCCTTAAAGAAGGGATAGTGAATCAAATTTGATATAGGTCTAAAAAGTCGTATCTCTAACATAAACATCTGTGCTACAGTTACTACGCTACGCGAAGTCTAGCCGGATATATCAGTATCGATTCTTAAATAATTCATAAGAGAAATGGGAGAAGTGACCCTCCCATGGGTTACTATATATATATATATATATATATACATATATATATATATATATATATATATATATATATATATATATATATATATATATATATATATATATATATATATATATATATATAGTACATATATATATGATTTATGGGTAAATTGTAAACAACAGTTATATCCCATAATTTTGTGTTGAATCGATTTCTTAGACGCTAGAAACTATTTTATTTGTTTAAAACAAATACAATCACACATGTGATCTGTTAATTTAGGGAATGTGTAAAATTAATCTTGTAATCAGTATGAAGGTATTCAAATAATTGTATGCTTTTTGTTTGACCTGGAATTGGTGCATTGTTCGATGTAACTAGGCCACTCATTAATGACATGCTGTAGTGTTTCGGGTATGGTACGGTATGGGCAGTTGATTCCCGTTGTTTGTGTCTCGGGCAGATGTTTGCCAAAGCTACTTGCTAGAAGCGTTTTCCCAATTTTAAGTCTGGTTATGACCTTTGAATCATGTGGTTTTGGTAGTATTGTAGGGGATGGTGGTGTTTATGCCAACTTCTTTTTTGAATAAAGTTTAGCTTCCGACATTTGGGGCTGTTATCCCATTCTCTCTGCCATTTGTCATTATTTGTTCCTTCTAACATTGTATAGTTCCTGAACGCTATAATTTAATTGGTGGATTGTGGGCTCGTTTAGTCTGACTTTTGCTTCTTGGTAGGCCCTTTCGTTACCAGGAATGTTTATGTGGGATGAATTCTATAATGATGTTTAGTTTTCCCAGGGTTTTGAGTTGGAATGGTATGTCATTAAGCATATTGTCTCAACTAGAAGAGTTTCCTGATTCCAGGGACCGCAGCACGCTGAGGGAGTCATTAATGATACCTGATTTTGGGATATGTGAATCTTTCACCCACTGGATAGCTTGAATGATTCTACTGTGTAGATGGAGCAGTTAGCAGGTATTCTCGCCCCCAGCGCGATGACTTCCTCTGCTATCACCGCTGCTACTGCAGGTTCTCTCATGGTTCGAGGTTTTAGAACCTTCCATATATATATAGCCTTATATTCCTTGTGATTTTTGTCAATTTCTAAGAGAACGTTGGACATTAGTTGTAGGGGTTGGTCCTGTTTATTGCAATATTTGAGGGCATTAAAGTTTATTTTTTGGAGTGCTATATTTCCATGGTTCTGGGTCCGGGAATATCATAATATCTGCTTGGGGACTCGGTATTTCGAGTTCCCTTTGAAGGTGATATATTTCTCTCCCCCTTGGTATAAATGGGACCAGTTTCTGCATGAAGGGCTTTTTGCATCTTTCAATTACACTAACAGATCTTGTAGGATGCGACACACCATGTTTAGATAATCTTGTTGCGTATCACAGGATTAGTTCTTCTCTTCGAAGCCTGAGGGACAGTTTCCCTGCTATTATTTGTAGTTCCTCCCCTGAGGTGCTTTTGAGGGCCCCAGTGCAGATAACTAAAGCTTGGTATTGAATCCAATCTATGTTAGTCGAGGCATATATCCGGCACCAATAATCAATTTTTGATCGGATTAGTGTCCTATAAAGCGTGAGTAGAGGAGTCTGACATGCCTCCACTCCAATCGGTTCCCTTAAGGTTCCTCAAGAGGTTCAGACCCCACGCACATCTAGTCACTAACTCAGCTATGTGTTTGCCCCATGAGAGGTGCTCGTCAAAAACATTCATAGAAATTTGCTACTTCTTCAAATTTCAATTCGGAGTTGTTTAAGTAAAGTTTTGGAGGTTGTATGTGTCTTCCGTGTGTTGGTGAGAACATAACGCCTACTGTTTTATCTTTTAAAACCTCACCTTTCGGCCCATTTTTCATCGCAGTCCTATCACTCAGTGAAAAAATGTCATTATATCTGAGGAAAAAAACAAAAGATAAAGAAAAAACCAGTAATAATTAGGGAGGGTTGACAGCCAATTGTTTACGTGGTGAAAATGCAGGATAAAAAATCGTCATGTTTAAGATGCCATTCAAATATTTATGAAAGTCCTACTCTGTCTAGAAGAATGAGTGCTAATCATCGGTCCTTCATGGTAACATGTACTGCAAGGCGATTGTTCCAATGTAATCTAGAAAAATAATCACTGTTGAAACAACTTGAGAACATTCAGTTAACTCCATTGCCAAGGTCAATGTTGCGTGTACGGTGCGAAAAAGTCGTTGAGTGTTTCAGCCCGAAATGTTTTATAACAGAGTTATGAACATTGCAATCTCTCTTCATTTAGAAATCATTAAATTCGTACTCACACGCGGTTTTGAGCATTGTAAAATAAATAAACATTCCCGCATACCGATGAATGAAACCCAAAATATCTCCATTCTGTATCCGAGTATCGCAACAATACATAATACATAAGGAAGAAAATTCATTTTATTTTGAGTAATTAAATTCAATGGCAAGTGTTGTAACTGTGGACTTCTTCAGGTGCCCCACCTCCCAAAAGAGGAGAATTATAGAAGGCGACACTAACATTAAGTAGCAAGAGCAAATCATGGACAATTACGGCATGAATGAACTGTAATCAGCACTAAATGTCTTTAATTACCGTATATTTCTTTATTACTTGGAGCTTCCTGACTAGAATCCACGAGCTCAGCTGTGGTTTTAGGCAATAGCCCTGCTATCGCTGTTCATGACTCCGAACGCTGCCAGTTCTGTGCTCGTATTGAAACTATACAAATATTTTTAATCTGAGCTGTGTGCGTTTATTTCATTTATTAAATACAAAATGGAACCCATATTAATTAGTATTAATGACCGTTGAATAAAATTAAGAAAAACTTCTTTTCTGGGTCTACGCATATGAGAGTGGTTGGGATGAGTTCACTCCCTTTAGACCACACAGTTTATGGCAGTCCGTTTTACCTCCCTTGTAAGCAGTAAAATGAGGTATTATCAAAATGTATTCATGGTATGTACCAAATGTCTTTGATTTACCACTCGTATAAATGTTTCATTAAAAGAAATTTCAGCATGTCTTGTTTTCTTTACACACACACACACACACACACACACACACACAGATTGAGAGAGATATATAAATTCTTACACATACACAAACATCTATAAAGCCATAGAGACATAGATTTATTCATCCGAACATTCAAAAACATGCTTGCAAACATATATATATATATATATATATATATATATATATATGGCTAAAACGTGTCATATAATTTATTTTAGGACTGAATGCGAAGTTTATTTTATAACTAAAGAAATGACACGATATCTTAATATTTAGAGAGGGAAGCGGAGACCAGTTATTGTCCAGATAAGTAGGAGTGTAAACATTTTTCGAATTTTATGTATATATATATATATATATAGATATATATATATATATATATATATATATATATATATATATATATATATATATATATATATATATATATACTGCTATATATATATAACATATATATATATATATATATTGTATTGGGTTGAGTCTGTACGTAAAATGTTGTGTTCTTTACTTCAATAGGTCTAATATCAGTGAATTATTCTCACTGTACTACAATTGCTGACTTTCACCAAGTGATTTATTTAGTATTTTAATGTCAGGTGAAATCAAATTTTTTTTTTTGTGCGAATAATAATAATAATAATAATAATAATAATAATAATTGCAATTCAATTATCATTACCATCATTGTCTTCATCACCATTATCATCATCGTCGTCGTCGTCTTTATCATCATCATCGTCGTCGTCGTCGTCGTCGTCATCTACTAGGAATCTTTAATATATTAGTCCAGCTGGTCACGAAAGAATGTTTTGTAAATGTAATTTTAAATGAAGCATACATGGGCGGATCGAGGAGATAGGGCTGCCCCCAACCTCCCCGAGGAAAAAAAAAATACCTTCTAGAGTGCGAGAGAATCAGAACGCTTCCTAGAGTAAGTCGTCGTTACGGTTAGATGGTTACAATCATGCCATTGTGAAGCCTATTATTAATGAGCTTCAGCGAGCTTTGCCTCGGGGTCCCCACCACTTTCACCGACTGATTTATTTATTTTTGTAATGTGAGGTCAGATGTTCTGATATTTTTTTCAGCTGTCTTCATATTCCAAATTCAAGAGATTTAAAATTCTGCCAGAGGTATTTATAATGGCTCAGCATAACAGAAATCGAATTTTCATACAGAAGAGCTAGAATTTTTAATTAAATTTAACGTTTGAAAATACGTTATTAATATTGATGGCAGAAAAGCAAAATGTCCAATCTGTATTCGACATTTTATTTGTCTGCGTAGGTTAATGAAGCCATTTACATTATTAATTTAATTTACTTTATTAATTCAGTTTTACTAATAAAGACTACTTTATTATATATTTCATGATACTAAAATGTATCAGAGCGAGAAAATATTAACACCACAGTGTCGATATCAGTTGTGGACTTACTTTACTTTCCAATTTTGGAAATTGTTCTGCCCTTCTTTATCTTACTAAAACTTATATTCCCAGATTAATGCTTATTTCATTTTCTTTATCTGCCCCTTCTCTGCACCTCTCTTCCTTCTTTGTTCTCCATCAGGATGAATATACTTTAAAATGTGAAGACTTGTATACACTGAGGTGCCATGGACAAATATGCCTAAAGGCGAACCCCAAACAAAATATAGGTTTCAAGTATTATCGTTTTAATTTTTGTACATGAATAGTAGAAATTATCGGTGACACTAATTACTTGACCTGTTTCTTTTCGATATTCGGGTCAACCATGCAGCCTGTTACATCAGACGAAAAAAATGGACCAAATTTTTAGGGAGAAAGCTCTTGATTAAATATTGCAATACAGTTGTTTTAAGTAAGGATTTCAACTCTCATCACAATCATAATCATGCTTGAAAATGACAGAGAAATTGGAAATGGATGAGTACTTATTGAAACCGAAATTAAATGGGCATCGAAAATTAGGTTCAGCATATGTTATCTATCAAGACTGAAGGCTTGCCAAGGACACATAATTCCCGCGTGAATGCAGAAAAAACAACAACAACAAAAACAACACAAATCCTGTAGGTAAACTCGCAGTCATTAAAACATTGAGTTTAAAGATTTGACGCTCTGAAGTCTGTCAGACACAACCGCTCTGTATTATTTATATAGTGACCACTTCGTGTAGGAAATGTGTTAACGAAAATTAACATCTCTTCATTTTCTTATGGAAACAGTCATTAATTTGCCATTACAACCTGAAGCATGATATGTCCGAGCTAAATATGTAAAAACCATCGTTGTAAAATATCGGAATATCTTTTAATGACTGCATGAATGCAGTCAGTCACACTGGCAGTGAATAGGGACAAACATCCATTTAAATCCATGGTTTTGCATTAAAAATATAATAAAAAGTAAATATACTCTTCTTTGAGCAGATATAAGGAAATATTTCGTTCTTGAAGTGGAAACATTTTGTACTGTTACGCCACTCATGATAATACATGCTTTCTCTTCACTCGTAAAACATTTTCTTACATCACCTAAACAAAATCTACGTATTCTGTAGGTATTATGCTCTTTTTATGACAGATAATTCTTCAATTAACCTTGGACACTGTACTACACCACTATAGATACTAGTTATTTAATGGACTTATTAAAGATTTACTTAGGTAAATTAGATCTGATACATCAATTAAAGTTCCTATTTGTACGATCAGTATGTAATAGAACCATATTTTTACACTGTATGATTATCTCAATTACAGCTTTTATAAAATTTAGTTGAGGAAGTTCTGTTACCATCGACTATACATCATTCTTTATAACTGGCTCATCAGTACCTGAAGTGTACCTATAAAAAAGTATGTATGTACAGTGTATTGATCTAGTTACTGTTTATACTTTCTTGTTTACCAGTATACCTGATTCATTTATCAGGTCGTCTAGCTATACCATGTTTGCTTTTAAATGAGGTCTTTCTTGTTATAAATTTGATGAAATAAATACAATTCATTTATTGTTTTAGTATATGAATTAAAAAAAAGAGAGACTTGTGGTCTCTCATCCATGTCTACTTTGCAACTTGAAACCTATATGACTTAATATGTTTGTGGCTTATGGGTTGTTTAAAGTCCTTAAGTGGGCTATGAAGAACCGGGGAAAACCCCAGGAAGAACCACGGGAAGTTACTAGTAAGCTTTGTCACATACCAACATATATGTAGTAAGGGTTAGTAACTTTTTGAATTCTTTTTTCCTAAAATACAAACACATAACAAACTTTGTATTGGCTTTGGGTTCATTATTGTTATTAATTTATTTTGTTTTTCCCTGACCTTTATTTCTGTTAGTAAATATGTGATAAAGTTTTTGAATGTAACAGCTCCTACAACATTCATTGGATTGCTGTGAAACTAAACACATATTGTGGCTGTCAGCAGCGGATATGCATGTTGATCGGTGACTCATACAGAGCAAATAAATGTTGCAAACAACACAAATCAGTTGATAACCGGAGAAAACCGCTTGTATTTCGTGCGAACCTCTCCTTGTCTGTTTAAACATATATTTTCGATTTAAACACAAATAAACAAAGGGCGAAATAAAACTTACTGGTAATGTTCAATTTATGATGTATTTTTATATATGCTATTTATAACTTTCAGCAGGTGTGATACATGACAGTTTTCTTTCTACTCTTTTATTCCAAGTGTAATATGCCAAAGGGGTCTCTTTACCGAGTGAATCCAATACTTGCGTGAGTTCTGTAAAAAGTCACTTGTTTCCCCTTATTTCAAATGACTTTTCGACCACTACCGTTGTCTACTGGAAATTATAGCAACGCGCCAAGACTATAAATACTTTTCCTCTAATCAATGAACGACCACAAATATCACAACCATACATTTCCATCTCGACTTGACAACTGCATGGCAACCTCACAACTGCATACTGTCTCCTCATTACATTTCTGTAACGTAGCGCCACTTCTTCATGTTGTGAAAATAAATACATCTCAAACACCAAAATGCAGGGAACTATATTTCCTGCTGTTTCCCATGGTCAGTCAAATCATGATTTTAAGCTTCATTTCGCATGTAACTCTACGCCATATTTACCATCATAGCAACAATAAAAGGTATCTCCAGATAATGGAATAATCCCTTCTCAATTGTTCCATTGTACAAAATATCATTCCCTATCGCGAATAATTCACAAGATACACAATCAATCAACACAGTTAGATTTTAGTAGGAACTCCACTCACACTTGTCCGACTCTGACCTGAACTCAGCTATGAAACTAAACCATGCCATCATGAAATCTCATCAATACTGCTCACTATGAAACTTGCCCCTAGAAATTGGATAAGTACCTGGGTTGAGGAATATTTCTTCAACACCGTTGTCCCATAATCAAATAAGTAATCATAAATAACTAACAAATCTCAAAATGAATAAGTAAATAAAAATGGCCCATACCCTAGATTTATTACAATAGTGATGAGCTTTGGGAATGAATGTAAGCATACATATTTTACTTTCAGATTTCGTCAAAGAGAATATGAAACTTGAATGTGGAAATTTCGGAGGGACAGCAACCAGGACAATATAAAAGTGTGACGGATACAGTCTAAACGTTGAGGGGCGGCATTCATTTGATAGCTGGATGCATTTGGAAGGAAAAGAATCAACTCACAGTGTGTTGATATTCCCTTTTTCTTTTTCTTCTTTTGCAAAATTCCTTTGAATGTAGTCTACAGGAAAAGGAAAGAAAGAAACCAAAGAAATGGACATTAGTAAGGGTTAAATCATGAAAGCTTGAGATATAAAGCAGCTTGCAGTCTTTTGTCAGCTTTTCGTGTGAAAAAGAGTTTAACTTTCTTGTACAACAACGATGCAATATTACGCTATAGGATCAATCGATTTAGAAACCGCATGTGTTATAATTTTGGATCGTTTAAAGGGTTTTGATTGTGGTATTCTTATTTTAGAAAATAAATTGGAAGCGGTAAAGGTGATTACGAGTGCCACGAGATATTACCATGAACTCCTAAGTATAGCCAGAAAAACACAATTAATCCTTACTAAACTTCTTGCAAGACCAGTAAAAAAGAGAACTATTTGTGTTATCAAAGAAGGAAAGGTTAACATTTATGTAGGAGATGCATTTAATTTATACATATCACATATTTACGAAAGAGCCCTTAAAGGGAATTTTCATTGTATGTTGAATTAGAAGTATCAGGTAACCAATTAAAAACAAGAAGTTGCAAAACGTATCTGAAGGATTTAAACCGACACTGGAAAGACAAAGCAGATGTCATTGAGCCCAGACCTGCAGATTGGAAATGGAATAAAGACCTTGTAATTAAAGCGGCCCAGATACCGTTTATGGTCATTGGATTTATGATGAATGGAGATTCTGTAAATGAATCGAATAACTCTCTTCAATACTGTATTGACCATCTAGTTCAACCAAATGGTACGAGTTTAGCTGATGCTAATTCCGGTGGAAGTGGCTTCACACTCCCAGCTGTTAATCAATCAATCCCAAACTTACGCTTGAATTCTGATCAATACACCCATTTGGAAAATTCATCGGTACAGACACCGCAAATCAATTCACCAACCTCTCAATATTCTGTACAGTTTAGTGTGACATCCGATAGTGGGTCATTTGCACAAAGCGAGTCCATTACCAACCATAACTTCTCTGGAGTGAGGATACAGGTCGAAAGTAGGGTAACTGAGGGAAATTCGAACGTCTCAGACTTATGTGAGGGATCTAACACAGAATGAGCCCAACGGCCACAGCATCCCTTTTTTGAGGAATACATCAAACGCATAGCATCCTATGTTACGTGGCAACAGTTTGCGTTATTCGATACGGATCTGCTGGCTCGTGCTGGGTTTTATGATACAGGTAAATGGATAAAGACTAGAATAATTATTATGCGTTTTACACTCTAGTTTGGTTACCTTATGTTACGCAGTCGTGAAGCTGATTCCGGTTATACAGGAATTTAGTAAGACCTAAAACTGGCTCTATGATGACCGTGTATAGATCAGCTCGCAAAGATTTACATATAGATGTTTGATTCGATACCAAATAAGGGACTTGTACAATGTATGGGAGCATTTAGCTCTAACCCTTTAGAAAGTTCCTACTAAGTCATGTGTACCATCATTCTATCTCAGACGAACTAATGAGGCTTTGTGGAAGACTAGAAAACTTTCCTCTAATTTATTTCATACCGCATGTGATGTCGTCCTTTGGTCCAAGTACCAAACCTTGTACGCTCAAGAAACCAAGTTTCTTTCCACCTTTTGGCATACCTCATTACCAGCAGCATCAATGAAGCTTGGCAATACTGGACAATTCTCATTCGAAAGCACTGACCTCGTTATCAACCTCCACACCCCCTAGGCATACTTGATCTTTGCCAATTCAAAATATCTTCGAGCAATCCTTTAGTTCCTTTTTGACGAAATTAGATCCTCCCTTTGTGATAATACTTTCATGTGTACATACGGTTTGGAAGATGTAGAGAAAGTTGTAGCTGATGTTGCAAAAATCCAAGGCATCACGAGCCGGATATAGGAGGAAGCTTCCATGTCTTACCTCAAAAATGTATACTCCGATATTTGATGTACATTGAAGCAGGTAAATCGTTTAAATTCATCATCTTTTAGGATTCCGTTTCTACAAATGAAGCCTTGCAAACACGTTAATACCCCAAATCTCGTAGGAACTATGATTTTCTTCTAGAATCGTTAAAACTATTCCGCACATTTGGTTGCCTATTCACATTGGTAATTAGGGTAATGGAAAAGTAACTAAAACAGTTAAAGCTGCCTTGCCTTTAGTCGTTTGTCAGTGAAATATTCATCATTAGGTGTATCCAAATATTAAATCAACATGTTTAACAGGAATGTTGTTGTTGTTGTTGTTGTATGGTTGAACGCCATTTTTCAGCACAAGATAGGCTATACATGGCGGCCAGTATAACTGGTGGAGGAAGAACCCAGGAAAACCCCGGGAAGAACCACCGACCCAACCCACGAGAAGCTACTGGCAAGGATTTTCACTTACCCACGTTAGCCAAACCTACGACTCGAACCCACGCAGACAGAGGTGAGATGGCAGTAATCCGTAACGGTGAGCGCCTTAGACCACTCGGTCACTCGGGGCCTCGGTCTCAGATATATGGTTGCATTATGCTGATCACATGTAGGACGCACATACCTGAATCATAAATGACACCTCACGGGTGAACATCGACAGGAATACAGAGCTCGCCAGTGTCCTGAAAGTAGATCACACTCTTGTCGAGTGTATCGACTTCCAGTTTTTGGAAGCACCATGTAATTTTGGCCAATGCGAATTTAGTGAAGGACAGAGTGACGCTGAAATACAGTCTGTGTGAAAGACTATTTTAACATGAATTGGTCACTCTCAGATACTCGATATAGTTTTTTGGTTCCCGCTATCTTGATATATTTGCAAGTATTTGTGAAATGGGATGATGATAACGTAGATTTGCGAAACAAAATTAGAATTACATGCTCGCTGAACCAAAGTCGCAGATAGTTCATCTAACATGGTCTTTATAGCGGTCATTTTGAACGTCTCTTTATCAATAAACCTTATTTGGGCTTTTTGATTTTTGAAGATAATGCATTTTGTTTAGCGAATCTTTCTCCAACATTTAACACCACATATTTTGTACGTCAGCCGTTCCCCAAAACTTTTTTCTAAGAACTCTAGAGCAGTTTGTTACGTTGACTTGATATTGTTTGTCTGATATTTCTGGCCGATACACTGCTTTATAATTACACTGTTACTAAAAAAAACGTTAACGTGAGAGTCTTGACGGTGTTTTGGGTTTTCCCACACTTGTTCTAAAATTGTGAATGTCCAAGATGATATGAAATACAGTATTATATAGAGAAAGTATTAATAGTACCAATCATCATCTTCAAACTACTACTGAAGTCCTTTTCACCAAACAGCCTCATAGAATAATGATTAATCCCATATTAGTATCATAACAAAGCCGCATACGGTCAAGGAAGAATATGCGAATATCAGGTCGATCACCAGAACATTCACCTAGGATAGGTTGGATGGATATTAAAAAGCGAACTTTATGTTGGAATTTTGAGAGCTCTTATCTTTTAAAGATTACTCATCGTAGACCATGTCTCACAGAAATTTGTTTGGAAGTACTTTATCTTCAATTCGTCTATTTTAGATAGAATGTTTTATGATTGGTTTAGGCTTTGTTGTATATTATTCGTTACAAAAAGACTAAGTGAGTCTACCATGTATACATTTGTGTTCCGCCATGCATGGAGTGGTGTGATCTACCCGCAGATTATATTTTACATCCGCTTGACCAATTTTAGTCAGTTTTTTTCATACATCAATCTGGCCACACATTTTATACATCTGGGACAAACACAAAGTCATCCGCCATCGAATGTGGCTTTCATTACTTCAAGACCAAATTATCTTTGAATGACACTTGTTATGAATTTTGTCCAACTTATGAAAGATATGTATACAAATGATTCTGAAATAGCATTTAATATGTATGTCATTAGGAAAGTTGACAAAACAAAAAATGTAAGTGACTTTTCGCAAGAAATGGTCACAAATGTAGATTAGATTTGATGAAATGCTCTTTGTCCATAATTGTTTTATGCAATGTACAAAGTTTTCTCATTCAATTTTAAGGAAAAGGTACCACAGTTAGGTGCTTCTTTTGCGGCACAGAACTTACTAATCTTTCATCAAATGATGACCCTATCCATGAACACGTCCGGAAGTCAAATTCCTGCGGATATGTGAGGAGAGAGCTTGAGCCTAAAATAATTGTTGAGTATCAGGTATTCTTGTAAATTCTGTCTATCTATCGGTAATTATAATTCCCAAGCGTTTCAATAAAAATGATGTGGATTATTTAATCCGCCGAAGGTATAGTCAACTGCCGGTAAAATGTAGTAAATAATGACATGATTCGTCCATTGTGAAAAAATCTATCTTTGTGTCCAAGACTTGATATAGCAATAGTTTCTTCACATATAATGACAAATCTGGTCTTTCTTTTTCCAGGAGCGGATTCGTAATGAAAACAGTGTTTCTCATGAATGAAATGGTACGTAAACATTTACTTCTACTTTAAAAAAAAATTATTTTACACACATACAACACAGCACAGAACTCGTATGTATATACACCCTTAGCCTAAACAAGCCGCAGGCGATGAGACAAGGTGTCGATGATCCTCCATCAATCAGTATTCAGGACTTTGAGCTGAAGGTAATTAATGAATTTGTGTGGCAGTGGTCACTAATCACAGACAATATTTCTTTCGAGAGCGAACTTAATAGTCGCCTCGTGGAGGCTGCTACCACACTTCCAGATTAAAACAAAACGAGTATGGGCCAAAAGCAAGCTGATGGAACACACTAAAGCCTAAGTATACGAAGCTTATGTGGTGAGTACACTCCTATATGGGAGTGAATCCTGGACTTTGTATACATAACAAGAAAGAACGTTTAATGCTTTCCATATGCGCTGTATCAGACGCATCATTACCAATCCCTGGAGAGACATATTTCCAAACAGCATAGTGCTTGACAGAGCAGGATCACAAGTATTGCCCTTCATAGGCAAAAAAAGATGCTTGCGTTATTTGGGCCACGTGTCCAGAATGGAGGAGTGACGCATTCTAAAGGAGCTGGAAACAGAGAAAAGACCGATAGGAAGACCACATCTACGCTATAAAGATGCATGCAAGCGTTACCTAAAGGCAATTGGCATTCGAACAAACACGTCTGTAGAGGTTGCCTTAGACAGTTGTGCGTGGAAATATGATGTACAGGAGTGACCAAGTACGAGAGGGATCTTAGGCGGAAATCAGAATAAAAAAAGATTCACAGAAAGGCCCAGAACCAATGAAACAAACCAACTAAAGATCACATATATACTAAGTGTGGCAGAGGCTGCTACTCTCGCATCGGACTTTGTAGGCGCAGTAGATACTGCCACACAGATGTCAACATCCATTGGCGCAGATCCATTGTTTCGTGAGACTGACGGATGCCTACTATATAGACATAAGAGAAAATGTACTTCCCTACTTCATTATTAAGCTCACAGCAAAGAGAACCATAGCTATGCGACTTGTTTCTTTGTTTATGCTGTCCCTCCAATTTGCTCTAAAATTAAATGGTTTTATATCTGTTTGACCCACCACCAGTTTCCACCCCTATCTGTGATGTGTATAAAATCAATCAGAATTTGAGTGAAACGAGGTAAGTATTATTATAGGCAGTAGTTTCTCTTTTTGTTTTCAGTCTGACGCACTTGTTAATTCCCGTTCTGTCCCTAAGACTAAAACTATTTTTTCAAACAGGAGTTACTCCTCTTTCAGGCACTACACTTATTGTTGTTTTCCTCACCCATTTGGAACATTGGATTTGATCCTTGCCCTGAATATATATATATATATATATATATATATATATATATATACATATATATATATATATATATATATATATATATATATATATATATATATGAGAGTTAGACATTTTTAGAACTTTAGGAATTTCATACTTCAGGTAAGTCATCCGCTATTGGTAGTGGCCTAATTTTTCGGTTACTTTAATGTTTGCATGTTTATTTTCCTTTTGTGGTCCTTTATGTATTTCCTGCTTAGCTCTTAATTTCTCGATTTTATATGTAATCCGTGTGATTCCATATTTCTTTCTTTTTAGATCTATCAAGTGTTCATCTACATATCTCTTGTAGAGATTCGGTTCTGAATAGGTCTGTTTAGATTTACATTTAAATGGATCAGTGTCGATAATTTCTACTTTGTAAGCAGATTTTAATTTGTATGTGCAATTCTCAAATCGTTTGTAATTTTGGGTTTTATTTTCATTTTACATATTTTCCTTGTGTTACATCTATCACAAATCTCCGCTACATGACTGGTTGTTTTCGGGCTTGAAATTGAACGACTTTAATTCAGCTTCTATGTTAAATACTCATAATCGGTTTCGGTAATATTTTTATGCGCCCATTCGTTTTCACTTTTGTTTTCTTTATTTTATAATATGTTTAGTAATCATTGATCACCATGGTAATGTTGTATTGTTAATTTGAGGAGATAATCTAATGAAGTTGCACCCAAGTATACAAACGTTATTAGACCATGTCATCGACTACATTCACTTCACCGCCCTTAAGTATGGAATGCAGATATAATGTACACAAGCATCGTATGAAAGTCCGCATCAAATTTTCACCTTTGCAGCTAAATGGACCAATCGTTTGTCTTTCTTTTAGACCTTGCCATTGACTTCGTTCATATTTCATGTGCAGTTCAAGGATCGTCTAGAGTGACATCGAGAAATCCTGGTCTGTGGACTGAATCGGACCATATTCGAAGTCCGCAGTATCAAACCTACAGTATCCGATGGTCTTCGTTTGCTCGCTGGCCGAGTGACATCAAGCAAAGACACAAAGAGGTGGCAGATGCTGGATTCTATTATACAGGTAGTACGTCTTGTCAGGAGTTGATGTGTATTCATATGGGTCTGTGCCCTCGTGCTAAAACATGTCGTTCTGTGTTTCCGCGTGCTAAAATACAGCCTTTACGTTCACATCGTTAATAATGAATGGTTTTTATTATCAAAGGTTTCTGTAGAATTGCTTATTTTATCTGCAAAGATCTGAGTAAGTGGCATACGCTTGTTGCGATTATACTGGTAGTTCGTCTTGTCGTGTATTTGTTAACGTGAAATTGTTAAATCAGGCTAAGAACATATTGGTCTATATTCCCTCGTGTTTAGAGCAATCGAATCCATTATCTCCCCCCACTTAATAATACATCATATAAATTGCTTTATTATTCGCACTTGATTTAAAAATGAAAACTCCACCAGACCACAAAACTTATATGTACTAGTATCTTAAACATTCTTTGGTGCAAATACTTCCAGCTTAATCCGTCTCTTCAAAATATTTAATAATAATCTGCAAACACTGTGTCAACGCTTATGCGATATCTGTTGTAATACTCTTGTTTTAATATGTTGAACTTAGCTTGTGTGCAGAAGATCGACTATTAAATTAGCCTCAAAAGTTCCATGCCAACCATTATGTATACCTATATCAAAGAAGTGTCTAGTTTCCTATCACAATAACGTATCTGACACCTGTATCCAAACTCTTTAATGTCAAAGTCTTATTTTTACCATGAATTACTATTTGTATAAATTAGACTAAATTTGCAAATACCAAATTTACATTCTGAGTATGATTCTCAGTTTCACACCAGAATTTATTAGCACTTTTTTCTTATCACGAATGCTCAAAGATAAAAATGTAACCATGTTGTTTCAGTCGATGGTAATTAATAAATATGCATATTTATCTAGTGCGATATATCGAAATAATTTTAATACTTTATTTCAACGACAAAACAGATTGTTTTCAGCGATTTATGACATTGCTATGAAATTTGTTGTCATAACCTTTTTGATTAATTTCTTCTACGTGGCTAGACCGTAACAGAGAATATGTCAGCATAAACATGAATATTCCATACCTCCTTATTTCTCTTATAAAGTACTGGCTGCTAAAGATTGTACTTATTGCAGAAATTTAAATGTTAGAGCCAATAAAAACTTCGCATCAGACTCTATGGGACCAAATTTAATTTTGTTTAAAATTCCATTTTACCAGATTGAATACACTATATATACTAACCTTAGCTATGACTGGCAATTGTTAAACACGTGAAATTCGATTGATTAAGTTATACGATGCAAGTGTAGTTCCGTTGAAAATACTGGGTAAAGAATTTAGAATCTTCTGAGTACGTATTGTTGCAAAATGCAGCTTAAAACTGAGAGAATGCATAATTATAAATTTTGTTTGAGCAACTCTGTCAGAGTGCGGTACTATAGAAAGAAGCAAAATTGAGTTTTGCCTTTGCCGGAAGGAAATGAAATAATTCTTTATGAGGATGGAGTTTTGCGTGCATGAGGAAATTAATGGCTTGAGAAGCCACTTACATCATGTTAGGAAAGGAGAAGATACAGGGGTGAATGAGTGATTTGGGACTAAGCCAGAAGGAAGGCGCATGTGTCAATAATATGAGTACTACATGTACAGAGTATTATGTATCTTTTATCTTCACTACAATATCTTGTTATTACATTTCTCTTCAGGTTTCTTTAATTTTATACTAAATAAACCAACTGTAGTGAACAGATCTTGTTCATATAGCAGTTCAACCTGCCAATATGCTGTAAGCCAATTATTTTTATTTTTGTAAAGAGGCTAAATAATTTTTCTAATAGGTTCTAGAATCTATCATGAGTTGGCCTAGGTTAGTTGAATTAGAAGAGATGCAGTGTTGATTTTTTTGACGATTATTCGGGTGTATGTCAAAGCTTCCAGTATTAGAATACATGGGTTCAACATGCATGCCAAGATCTTTTTGCTGGATCTTCTTAAACAGAACATTTTATCTGCAGAATCTTATAGAGTAAAGAAAAATCGCACGAAACGTCTGACCATATCAGTCTCTCTTCTCAATTAGTTCTCTTTTAAAGTTATACATTTATTATGCTAAGATTTGTTTCTGTGATTATTATTTATATTTTGTAAAATATATTGATATAGGAGGCTTTTATGCATTTCTACTTCGTAGTTTTAAGTAGTGTGGTTGTTTTTCACTTTGCTAGAATGACTTCCGCAGAATTAGTGATCAATCAACCATGGGCACATTTTATATGTTTGTGAATGAGTTTGCTCCAAAAGTGATTTTGATCGACCAAAAGGTCCGATAGTAAGCTCAAACAAACTAAATAAAAGTAATTTTTATGTGTGTGCGTCAAATGTCACTGTCTACATATATTGTATTCTTAAAATCAGGTTTACAAGATATAGTCCGCTGATTTGGATGTGATGCAGGACTTAAAACTGGGATCCCGAAGACGAACCTTGGGTTGAAAATGCGCGCTGGTTTCCACAATGCCCATTTGTGAAACGTATAAAAGGGCAGAAAATCATTGACCTTGTGAGGAGAATGGCGGAAGATTCAGATGAGGTATAAGAAATTGTTTTTTTCTCCTTGTTCTCTTTATACTGATATTCATAAAGGGTATTTTGACTTAAATTATCCATTTTACATCTCTACATTGAAAATGTCACCTCAATAGACAACTTGTATCAACGTAACAATTTTGTTTTTGATACATTGAAGTAAACGTAAATACAGGTATAATTTATATATAGATATTAAATGCAGATATATAGTCAGTTAAACACAGTTCTGTTTGAGTTGATTGTGTTATTTTTTGTGAGTTTTAAACATTTGCCTGCAACTAAAATCAAATGGCTGGATTTATTATCTGTCTATTGTATATCGATGTGCAACAAGCCTAAAACTAATTTTTCTATACACTTTACTTTTCCTGTGTTTGATGAACGTCAATATGCTATTTTACTGGCGTGTCAATAAATTCCATGATATATATATATAACACTGCTTATACATTTGTATGTAACAAGAAAACACCTGGCGGGATATATATATATATATATATATATATATATATATATATATATATATATATATATATATATATATATATATATATATATATATATATATATATATATGATGTGTTCTTAGACATGTAGAAGAGGAGCGCAAGTTGTTGTCAGAAAGAAAGAGAACGAAAACACAGGGTTCTATATTATTAACTTGTTGGATGAGATTGTAAAATTAAATGTGCATACACCAGCCTACTCTTTCCGACATCGATAGAGTCGAAAGGAAGGAAGAGAGTGAAAAGACAGAATTTCCTAGGTCAGTCATGCAAATGTTACAAAGTCACAGTATATGGGTATATAATAAAAACAAAGACAAACGTTGTGTTTGATGTTGGCCACTTTCGTGACTCTGTATTGTACATTAATGATATTAGTCAACCAAAGATTTGCTGTGCATTTACAGCATAACATAACTATTTGGACAAAGTCTATAGAGTAAACGTGCTAAGAAATTGAACAATGAGACATACCGTATAATACAGAAATCTTTTGAGGCTGCAACCGCCATAAACAGATTTACAGCAAATAGAGCCTGCTGCATTTCTGGCAGCCACAATATATATATATATATATATATATATATATATATATATATATATATATATATATATATATATATATATATATATATATAGATATATATAAATTATAAATCATGAAACCATGGTTAATTTAAAGGATGAAGATGCAGTAGTTCATTCCACTTTTCAACCAAATAATCCGATGGCAGATGCACCTAGTTTGAGAAACGAGTTGAATCCTGATCTTGATGAAGGTAATATGTTTATACTAATTATACAAGAGTTGATATTCAGAATTTTATTAGACTTTTTAAGTTGCGGTGGTTAACATTTGTTCAGGTGATGTGGAGTTTCTATTGCAAAACATGTCAATTTATTGTAAGATTTATTTTTAAGTTGTAAATGTATTTACCTTTTAATATTCGTTTGGAAGGAAATGAAATATTATATTTAAAAGATGCATTTTCATAACAGTCAATATAAATGCTTTTTAAAGTTAATTTTATGGTGTGATGGGACCTTCAAGTCATATAAATGTAGAGTTTAATGTGTGTAGCCCACGTGTATTAAGATGTGGTTTGGTCATTGAGGTGTATGAGAGAAGAGTGGAACTGACAGGTACGATATTGAGACATCTGCAGTTTATTGTCTTGAGAAGAACACTGTAAAGTCGGTCCATTTTATGAAATGTATATTAGTAATATTGAACATTAAGGTCAAAATGGTTTCTTCAAATAACGCTTGCTGACTTTTGTTGTGCTTGTTGGATATTGCAAACATAAAATGTTTTGTCTGGGATAAATTCTACACATATTTAGCATCAGGCTAAATCTGCAAATTCGCCATCATGAGAATGTGTTCTACATTGCCACAACAGCAGCTATTCTATATCACGGTATTATCAAACGTTCAAAAACTTAAGCCTGAGGCAAAGATGTAAGTGACTAAGAAATGCAAGCTGCAATGCAACAATCCAAACTGCAAATATGCGACGAAAACCAGTTAAGCTTTATGCAGCCTGGAGAACCTCGTTATTAAGGCGAGAACACCATCCAAATATACAGCTTAGGCATACACTATATCAAGCAGCGTCCAACGTAAGAGAGATTCTTATGAAAACATAAAGAAACAAATTCCAACTGCCAAAGGCTTCTGAACAAACTCAGAAAAATTCCTGAATCAAACTGAACTAACGGGCTCCAATGTATATTCTAGAAGGCTAGTTACTGCTCTTTGAAAACCGCTAAATGCCTTAAGACAGGAAGGGCATACGAACAACATCGTCATTACGTCCTTCCAAGAAACATATCATATTCATCTCTCATTGAAACTTTCAGAACATGAAGACCCTGGGTGACCGAGTAGTCAAACGAGTTTGCCTTTACCGACCATTTCCATCTCACCTGTGTCCGCGTAGGTTCGAGTTTCGCGCTCGGCCAATGTGGGTATGTGGCAAAGCTTGCCATTACAATAACAACCACTCAGAACATGTTTGTGAAGTATCACGCAGCGGAAGAATGTGAATCCACCCGAAGCCCCATTATGCACAAAGCTCCATGTGCCAACATAATTACAACTGAACACGTTATCTGTGTCCTAATCCAACAGAATTCATGTTGATCAACCATACGGTGAAACAGAGACAAACACCAAGTTATTCCATAACAAGGATAAGAGAGAAGAACATGTTACCCGCTGCAATGATATGACACAAAGTACAATTGATAGCAAGGTAATAGAACCAAATCTTGAAAGATATTTTTATTCTTAAACCCTACTGAAGACAGTTTCAATGATGATTTACAGAGAGCAAAACTTACATCAAAGAATCACACATCTAACAAAACATCACATTCTGCCTTCATTTGTGTAGATGCATTGCAGAAACCAAGGACCACAAAACCCCTCTAACTCATTAAAGTGGATGCTGGAAAGGCTTCCAGCCATGTTTAGCATAAAACTCTCATCCATAAACTGCACAAGACAGGAGACACCAAGGACCACAGAACAATAGTCAGAGATCTACAGGCCACCATATTCTCTATGATAAAGTTGGAAAGAAGTGAGATTTCAACGCCCTGTATTACTACGAGGAATCATGCAGGGAGTCGAAACTATCTGTAGCAAAATACAACGGCATTCCCGACACAGCAGCAGACAATAACCTATGGATTCTTACTGGTAATTCATATGCTGCTGTAGATGCTGATATTACCTATGTGTTGGTGGTCCTATTGATGCTTATTAATCTTCTACTCAGAACTTATCCAACTGTAGACATTGATGAAAATAATATACAACAATACAGATAAAGCGGGGGTGAAAATAAACACAGACAAAAGCCATTTAATCAAATACAATAAAATTAAAAAAAGGAACATACTTTTACACCAGGATTAGAGAATGGGGCACGAAACTATCACGGTGCCACAAAGAACAACATGCCTAGATATTGCATGCAGTGCCATAGAACAAAGAGATATAGAATCTCTATCATCATCCAGCAAAATACCAATGAAGAGTTTGATGGGCTGTGGACTAGATTATAGAAACAGATTGAACCCAATAACATACGCTCAAAATCGGGATCACCTAAGCAATGCCAATATATTTTACGGCTTAGAAAACGTGTTGTAATGTACGTAAGAAATGGGTGTCCTGCCCCGACACACATGCAAAGAAAACAAAATATTGTTATTTCTTTTGTGCCTGTCAGGCTGGTGAGCAGATATTGCAGCTATCATGTTCATAGACGACACACAAATCCCTGTGTCATTAGAAATCAAAACTTTCTAGGGTTTCTGCGACATTGTGAATATACCATAACATGACGACAGTTAGCTGTAAAAGATAATTACAGCTAAAGTTTTATCATACACAACCCTAGGTTACTGCAGAACT
Source organism: Megalonaias nervosa (assembly GCA_016617855.1). Lineage (NCBI taxonomy): Eukaryota > Metazoa > Mollusca > Bivalvia > Unionida > Unionidae > Megalonaias > Megalonaias nervosa. The sequence goes on along the minus strand of JAECUM010025148.1, from coordinate 7,054 downwards.
ACTCGCTCTATATGCTTCTAGTGTTTGGGCTTGGTTTGGTTTGGTGTTTTAAAGCACATCAACATATGAAAGTTCTAGCTGCGACTCAAATGAAGCAAAATGCCCCGTCAAGTAACAAACTATGATAATCGAACAAATAAAGAATATCATGATTGCTCAAACACTTTCCAAAGGTGTTTAACATCGAACGAAAGTTATTCCTTCTCAGCAGATGATTAATCAAGCGAATCGGTGTAAACATTTATACAGCACTGTAAATATATATTTCGTTTCAATGCAGTATAATTGTACATATGCACACACAGACACACCCCATGTTCCGCCTCGGATGTGGGAGGTCGGGGGCAAAGACCTGTAAAAATGGTACTAGTAGCTGCTTGGCAAAGCGCTCAGCAATAAGAGGTTAGTGTTAGGACTGGGTAGCCTGGTATCAGGATAATGTGATTGGCTGGGACAAAATGTTACATATCTGCGGCATGATGCCCCAGTGTTAGACATCACTATAAACGGCCACTGTGCAGACATCAAAGCGATATGACTGGAAAAGTGTTAACGCCACGTTAAAAATCCACGTCACACACACACACACACATATATACACACGAATTCCCCAAGATTGGTGAATACGAACTAGCTCAGATAAGTAGTAGCAGAACTGTTTAAAGGTGGATGTAACAATATTTAATAAGTACTGCGTTTATAAGTTGATATTATATTGTCTGGTTACCAGTTGTGATTATGTTTGCTACTAGTTTCATAATAATTATACCTATATAGTGCTATTCATATAGACTGTGCACACAATTTCTTGTTTAGTTTGATTGTACATCTTAACCATACATAATATAATCTTATATTAACAAATTACTCACGAAGTCATGTTACCTAAATGACCTATAGAGTTGCCGAACAAAGCGGAAATGAACTGCTGAAGCAGCAATATCATTCTTAACATAATGATATTGTTTACAATTTTTGAGAGGAAATACTCGTACTACAGCAACAAGAACACTCGAAAGAGAATTTTGTTTTGATTGTGTTGGCATGATTTCCAACCATCAGCTAAGTTTGGTGGAACAAAGAGGCTATGTGTTTTAACATTAAATTAAGTCTTATTTATAACAAATACAATTTTGTTTGGCTACCTTTCTTCTCACGAAGTTTATACTAATTAGAAAACGATCAGTAAAATAATAGCAACTGAAGATCCTTCAAATTCAGTTGAGCCAAAAGAGTTAATTTGATCGGTCCTATCAAATTACTTGGTCAAAGTCCGAAATGGTTTTAATTGCCCATCAGTGTATTACTTCGTCCCTCTTGAGTAAGCTCCCAAAATAAAATCTTATTCTTGGGTAGGGATCATATAAAACCTCGTACTCCCAAAACGTTTCGGTGATATAGGATTCGTATTTACATATTCAATCGTTCCTTCTCATTCCCTAATTTTGATGACATATAGGGAAATCGAAGTTAAATTGTTGTACAGTTAGTTATTTATAAAAGATATTCTTTAAATTTATGAGCATTCCTTTATCTTAAAGATTTTTTATTTTATTTCTTAAGGTATATTGTGCTATATTTTGAATAAACTTTTGGCTCTGAAGATAAATAAGTTTTAATTACTTTAGGAGTCTTTATTCTTTTGCCGAATTGCAATTTTTAGCAATCTTGAAATCTTACTCCTTTTTAATTAAGGTCAGACTTATATTTAAGAGTTTAACGGTACAATGATGCTGATGAGATTATATATTAGTGTCACAGAGGCAGATATAAAAATACCAAATAAAGAAAATATCAAGATCTCAGTCATAACTATCTCTCTGTTGTTTTCGTTGTATTCCTTTTGTGCATTTGTGCATGATTTCGTAAAATGTCAGGTATCCTCAGATTTGTTATATTCTTTTTGTTGCAAAAATCCATTTCCTACGATGCCGGACACTAGAGTGTTTATCAGCATATAGTTTTTCAAGGTTTCTACATACTTTGTTTCTCTTCTAAAAGACACGAACATGAGTTTTCATTGCCCTTCCTTGTTGGGGATGTCTATGTTTTTCCATGGTTGTCCAATCGCTATCAAGGTTTACACTTTATTATTGTATATCTTCAGTCAATAGTGAATGAAATTGCTTATTCGGGAACTTCTGCTGGTATCTGTATTCATCTCTGCTACTAACTGATCTCACCACCACTAAAGACTACCAGAACCTTAAATAACGATGAAGGTTAATTATTTTTTTAAAAGCAGGAAAATATATTCCTCAGATTTTGTGATGTATCATCTTTATACTCTTGCGCTTATTTAACAAACGATGCTTATTGTTTTGTCTTTTTACTCTGATTAATTAATGCAATAAATGTAATTGGTTTTATTTGTTTGAAGTTATTAATATATATTTATCTTTAACTTCAGTACTTGTCTTCTCGTCTTTTCTTTATTGTGTTAAGAGCAATTTCTCAAGTTCTACCTTCATTTGCAGTTATTGTACCTGGTTGAGTAAAGACTTCGTTATACTAAACATACTACAGAAGCTAAATTAAATCCTAATTTTTTTCGATAAGTGTGTTTTGCAATCTGACAGTTTAGGTCGCAATAATGACTTTTGTGATATTTGTTGGCATTTCGAATCATTCCACAAACTTACGTCGCAATCGGCTTTCTTCGACTTCTTTTCATGTGCACCTTTCACTCTATAGCTGACTGTGTAGACTTCTTTGATATTTCTTTAGTAATAGTGTCATGCTGTACGGTTCAACACTGGATATCTGTATGCGTTATAACAACACATCTGATACATTTGCCTATGTTACTGAATATCTATCAAGACGAACTGACAACGGAATATACACAAGTTCGTAAATTATATTAAATTTCTTTTGCACAATTATAAGAATTTCCCTCTGCTACTTTCAACATTTATCTGACATGCTAAACTCTCGTTTATAAACCTCTAAGCTTTTATATATTTGTCTGTCGCCTGTCATATATTTCCGGAAAGTATACACATATATTTTGAAGTAGGGTTCTGTGACTCATAAATGCCCATTTTTTTTAAAACCAAACACATACTGTCGTAATGGTTTGGATTTGAATCTGCATTATTGGGATTAGTAATAGATTATATGTCCCTGCTTGTTCTTATTGTTAGAGTTTGCATATTTATATTGTGTCTGTTAGCACATGGTATAAAAGAAAGAGATGAACAGTGTGAGTGATCCATTGATTTTGTTTCAGATTGGCGTATGTATTGTTAAATATCGTGTCACCACTATGATTGACGTTTTATTTAATTAAAGAAAAAATTGGACAATACATCCACTGATATAATGGAAACAATTCTGGATAAAGAATGTAGAGCTGAACTTACTACCGAAACCCATGGGCACATAAATCCTTCACCCACACCAGGTACTAGGAGGCGCACTCAGAGGAATGGTAAGATGTTTGCACTTTTCAGCCATATATCCGTATGGTGCCATTCGTTTATCCAATATTCTGCAGTTTTATCATTTGTTTTGTTTACTGTCCTTTCATGAAAATCATACTACAAAAGTCTGGATTTTGGAATTAAATGTTCTTAGTCATCCTTGTTTGGAGGCGTTTTTCATCTTAAAGATTCCAGCAAGGCTATCACATTTTTATGGTTATGTAGCCACCATTTTCGTGACAGCAAGCATTGGCTAGTCACGTGCATTGCAGCGAAGTTAAAATAGTTATTAATGAGAATGTTAAGAAATCAATTATTTTCTCTCTCATCACACTTTTCTTCTCTCTCAACGACTTTGGGTTTGTCAATAACATTTCCGGAATGTCATGAGATTAACATCTAGCAATTTCAGAATATAAGTGCAGTGCAAAATATCATATGTTCATGTAGATGAATTTACTTCGCCATTTGCTTATTAATGTAAAGTAAGGGAATTACCGGGGCTCTTGAGTACCAGGATATTGGTGTTAGGCTATGCATTTTTGTCTTGCCAAAAATTCACATAGGTGCAAAACATACATCTTTAAAATAATATGCATAATAGTATATTACAAATCTTAGGAATTAACGTATCTATGTAAAGTAAATGAATGTGGAGTTTAAAACCTATGAAGAAAACACAAAATAGAAACAGTAATTGAAATGTTAGTTAATAAAATAGTTGTGAAATCAGACAATCAATATTGCATCACTTTGAGACAATTAAGTATCTTGGTACGAACAGCTGGAGAGATTGCAATTTTTGAAACAATTATCTATATTTATTGTGGCTAGAATCAATGTACCATGTCAAATTATCACACATAACGTCCATTGCACAAAATAAGGTTTATATTCCCTGCTAGGTAAGTACACCAGGTATTTTGACCGTGTGATTTCCAAATAAGAGGACAGAACGTATACTCTGTAACAAATTCTAACTGATCAGAGAACCTAGATTACATTGACGCAGTCACAAATAGGTATAAATAGTTAATCGACTGCCACTAGAAAAAGCAGCGGTAATTTGTTTTAGTTTCAAAACCTCACCAAAAACTCATATTTAGTTTTGAATTAACCCCCGAACATGTACTGCAAAGCTGAAGTTACTAATCCGTTGCATCGGTGACCATTATGGTTTGAGTAGATGAACAATTTATGCATGTACTCTCATATACAAGGATTTTGTTAAAATAGTTTTAAAATGTTTTCGACCTTGTTATTTTCTGATGAAGGTCTAAAACATAAGGAAATTATTTGCTTGTTGATGTGGCAGATGATTAAATAATATTACGTTTTTGTAATTACAACATTGTAACTCGGTAATCCTGTAAGTTAATATTAAAGACGATGTAAATACAATGTATAATTTCAGTAATCCTGCCATTTCAGATTAATTACAATGTATAATATCTGCTGTGTTCATTTAAAGTCATATGGTCAGAATATATGGTGCAATAACAAAAATGGGAAAAAGCATTAAGGGTCAGATATTCTTGATATCATTATTAATATTTACTTGATTGCAATAGTTTTATGTTTTAAAACTGTTTATGTTGCTTTAATAGGGATATATTTATAAGAAAATCTTTGTTCGTGTTCAAAAATATATTTGCAGAGAATTAGTTATAAAATCGCGACTATAGTTTAAAATATAAAAGCAAATGTTCGATATGTTTGGTGACATTAAAGTGCTTCAAAAATTTGCTTTTAATGTTATCACATACATTATCACATGATATTTCATATATTCAATGCCAACGTTAAACAGGTTTTCAAAAACTATTCTATATTTTTTAGCTACTGATTAAAACTACCAAAAAAAACAAATAAATAAAAAAATAGCCAAAACGCTTTTCTCCTAAAAAAAACTTCAAACTCTTAATTGCTAAGAATCTCGGAGCCTATGACGCCAAAAATCATGCGAATGATAATTTCAGGTAGAGTCATGCATATCTGTAGACCATAAATAAAATTTTCGTCTGCAAGCTAAAATAGTATGTTATATGTATCCTTGTCCCAGTAACTAATAAATCAGCTTTAATAAAGAGGTCTGACAATGTAGTTTGAACAATGATTGATTGGAATGATTTTTTCTAATTTGGTAAATGTTGTTGTGATTAGAAATTCTCAGTTACAAAGCAAATGCATTTGTCATGTAACTTGCTTGTGTGCTTGTGTCAAGTACACATTAGTTGGAAGAGAGACGTAGGTTTTCATTTGCGTATATTTCTTAAGCTCTCTTAATAGATTTTTCATTATTGTTGACACGCATCATTATGACCTTTGGATCAAGGTGAAAATCAGTGGAAATTGGTGTTAAGGTTCTCGTTACAGTTTTTGTTATTTGCATTTATTTCCTAAACCACTGGATGGGTTTTGTAAAGTGATAACATTATAGTTCATAAATTTGCAGTTGGAGATTACATTACATATTAGTGACAAAAAAACTTAATTTCTTAATAGTCAGAGTGAAGAGTATCCTAGTTAAACATTAGCAGTTTGCCAAGGTATATAATGCAGGAGGTTAGACAACGTGGAGTAGGTGAAAGACGAGACTAATGAACAAAATAAGTCAAAATGAGAGATTATCAATTAAAATGTTACAAACATGGTGTACATAGTTGAGAAACGAAGGATAGAGGAAATGGGGGGGGGGCGACAAAAATAAATAAATAAATGAAAAGAAACAAAAGGAAAGATTAAAAGTGAACAGTGATGCCTTCCAGAGCGAGTCCTTGCGGAGGAGATTACGAATCATTCAGAACAACATAGGAAAATTGCTGTTTTCATCTGTTCATGACCCGTGGAAGTGCATGTGTTACAGTAACATGTACACTTAAGTAAAAAGTGTATACCTTTCAATAAATGTACGAACGGCATCAAAACTACAAATGTTCACTTCATACAGATGCGTTGAATCACCACTGCAGAAGGTATTTAAAGTTAAATTACCATATGGAGTTAGGGATAGAAACTTTTTGATGCAATGTTCTTGAAAATAAACGCAAGATAAGAAGTAGTGTTGTGTACTTTTTGTAGATCCACATCTACAAAGCAGTGATCCAATTATATTCTTTGTAAATAAATGTTGATTAATTGAACAGCAATTTGATTTAAGTCGTGCATGTAAAATTTACGATATCCTTCTACCCCAATAAAAGTATCTGGAAACTGAACCGCCACGAGTATTTAATGTGCTTTTGAAGTTGTTAGTGGAGTCTGTTTATCTAGTCTCAATAAATAATGTAGTTCATTTTCGAATGGCCGAAGGAAGAAACGAGCTGTAAAAATGATTTGTTATAGCCTGTGGAAATTGGAAATTGTTGGCATTGCGTAAGTTATAGGGAGTAATGTCACTAACAGCTGGTGGAGTCAGAGATGTTAGATAGGGCGGGCATGAACCAGTTGTAATGTTCTATAAGATTTTAAGTTTGCTTTTTAGTCATCTGGTTTCAAGACTTCCCCAGATTTTGTTGACACTTGAAATGAAACATTATGAAACTCAGACAAATTCATTCTTTCACATGCTTGCTTGTGCTTTTGCTTTTGATCTTGGGTTCAATTACACACACACACACACACACACA
>JAECUM010025147.1:0-48843 GCA_016617855.1 Megalonaias nervosa | reverse complement strand
TTTCCTCACTAGCTATAGTAGCTATTTAAAAACAAAACCTTGTTTATCTTAGGCATTGCAAAAAGAACTATTAATTCCATTTAATTTGGTGTACGATTGTTTTCATGTAATACTGCTTATAGAGTAGACAGCTTGGCATTACTTCTGATGTGCATTTATCAATAAAAATATGCTATCTCTTGTTGTTGTTTTTTTTTTATTTCCTGGTCTTAAGAGTATATTGTTAAAAAAAACTTATAATATTTTTTGTTTTTTCAATTCATATATTTGGTAATCCATTCATTGCACTTTTAGAAGCTGTTATTGTCTAGTGTGTGTAAAATTTGTTTTCCCTTTCTAATAACTGCTCAAGATAGTGTACTTTAGATTAACTGAGTCTGTTTTTTAAGCACATGGCAGCAGTCATTTTGGTTAGATGTGTGCATAGATCATGTACAGTTTACACAAGTACAGTATCCAAAGAAATATCAGCCATATTACACGAAAGTAGCATAGAGGTATGCCAGCAATTTCTAATTTATGCATAATCGACATCATTCACATCCAGTGGGGGTAGTTGATGTGATATATAAATAAGACATCATTAAAATGACCTTAACATCATGTGTACCAATTGGTGAGCCAAATATTTGAACATTATACATACACACGTTAGGGACATAAAGCACTGCACATATAAATACCATACATATACATATACACAGCTTCATTTACTATGCAAATGCTTGCATTTGAAACCTTCAGAATAACAGGTTTAGATAAAGATTTCCTCAGTTTATATCCCAAAACGAAATCGCAAGCACTTCGTGCAAGCTTGTCACAAGCTTGCGCAAACTATATCTTGCAAGTTAGTATCTGCAAGCTTGCGTAAGTCTGCACTGAAAACAAATGTCAAGCTTGCGTAAGTCTGCACTGAAAACAAATGTCAAGCTTGCGTAAGTCTGCACTGAAAACAAATGTCAAGCTTGCACAAACCACATGAAAGAAATATTGCAAGCTAGCTGAAGATTCGTGCAAGCTTTCACAATTCTAATTACATACAAGCTGGAGCAAGCTTGCAAGGATTAACAACAAGCTAGTGCAAGCTTGTGAGGACAAACAACAAGCTTGCATGAACAAGCAAGCTTGCATAGATAAATATGCTTGAGCAAGCTTTTGCAAGGTATATTGCTGTAAAAATGTTGCATAAAGAATGACATTACAGACTGACATTACAGACCATTCAAGAATACTGTTCATGATAAAATTGTTGCAGTTAAATTAGAATGGAGACTATATATAAAATAAATCTGAAATAAATGGAACAAATTTCAACTATTTCTGAAGGAGATTTATTTACATAAATACACATATCTTGAAACAGCCTCCTTTCAAGTAAAATGTTTTAAAATGGTGTTAAGAAAATGTGAACTTCTTAAATTATTTTCTAATTCTCTGTATTGTATGGCGAAAAGCACATGTCAGCAAATTTACCTCAGATACTGCATTTACCAGACACTGTAAAACAACTTGGACCATTATGGGTATAATCGTCCCCCCTCATGGATGGGCGACGGATTCAGAAAGGGTCTGTCTTGTCATCAGCCTTTCATTGGTTCACTTGAGGATATACTATCGTATTCTATGGGAACGATCTTATTCTATGGGTGCAATTAATGAGCAGAGGCGTCAAATGAAGGTAACATTATTTAATGACAGAAAAGATGAGCCAAGCAAATCAAATGACTTACATGAAATGTTTGTGAAATTATAGCTTGACTAACATTCTGAAATGCATTATATTATGATCTAAATCGTTGTTAGCATAAGCTGAATCTATTAGTAGAACACGAATTTCTTCATACAGCTTGTTAACATAAGTTACTACTAACAGGAAGCAGCAAGGAATTACATATGCCTTTCTAACTGAAAGTACTTTTCAAATACAGATGTACAGAGCTGAAGCATGCAAGTGCATGAGAATGCAGTGTGTCAAACAACTAACTAGCAATAAAGACTAAAATACTCATGTGTATCTTGTTATTTTTTTATATGCAGTGTTAATATGGTTAGTACTGAGTCATGCAATCTATTGGTGTTCAATATGTTCTCATTTATTCTTTATTCATTCATAAGGGTGGGGTGGGGTGGATAACAGAAATAAAAGAACCTTATCTGGGTTCAAGGTTTACTATTGTTGGTGCACCATAGTCTTTGGTGCTCATTGTTCATATGGTTTGGGTGCAGATGCACCCAAAGCCTATAGTTCTGGTTCACAGTTTCAGGTTTGGGTGCAGGAGCGCACCAAGCATGTCTGGTTCACTGCCTCTATGAATTATTACCAATCTTGGTGACAAAGTTCGTCTTTGACTTTGAAATTAAGGTCGCGTGCGCCCATTGGGCATGTGCGACCGTTTAATGTCCGCTTGGCGGACTACTAAATGATCCTGGGGGAAGGAAAACGTGTCACATCCCCCAGGTTTTAATGCCCTCAAAGAGGGGTTCTAAATGGGCTCAAGATGTCTCTTAATTCCAGCTGGTGACGACTAAGTAATGTTGCAGCCATTTCACCAGCTGTTGCTTGAGAGGGAATGGACCCGGCACACACTCAAGCATAGTCAGTTTTACTGTGTTACCACCAGGTGACAACCAATCGTTAAGAGACGCCCGCTGCCATTGGTTGGCAGCAATGACGTCTCATTCGGGCATCTGGTGTGTGGACGGGTGGAAATCGTTCCACATACCGTCCATGTACGGGTGTCCGAGTCTGGAGAAGGAGGAAAGGGTCTCGGCAATCCGGCGCGGAAGCAATGGACGTCGTCACAGCCCAGAACCGCTAGTCCGTACTTATTTCAAATTCAGTCCAGTTATACTAATGGACAAACCTAATGCCAATATTGTGTAAGCCACCTGTGCAATTAACCAAATTCTTTAAGTCTTAAAATTTGCCTATCACCTATCATGCAATCTTACTAGCACATAGTGTACATAAAATTGAGTCCCTAGCAGATTTAGATTACTAATATGTCTAAGCGACATATAATAGTTTAGTCGATATTAGGCATTCGGTTTGAATTTTGAACGGGGGAGAAAGGATCAAGTCAGAATCATAGATTGTTCTAAAGGGATTCCTGGCCAAATTGGAACCCCTTAAAATAAAAGAGGCAATTTGGAGCCCTAAAAAGGGCTGTTTGGCAATTAATTGAAAGTTTCTCTGCGGTTTTCTGCCTCTTGAACTTTTTCCGCAGTTCGTGAGTCATGTCCGGTTGGTTCAGGAAAATCCTTAAGGTCGTGTATTGCCCACAAGTATTGCGCAGCATCGATCAGATCCATTAGTGGGTAGTTTTGGTAAGCATGTGGGTAATATTGAGCGAGTAGCCTGACCCCGAAGTGCCACTGGTTTGGACTAGGTTTGTAAGAATTCAGAATACGCCATGCGAGGAATTTGACTGCGCTGATGAAATTTACTCCTTTTCTTTTATCCTCTATCGCCGATTTAGTCTCACTTCCAGAAGTTTATCCCTGTCGGGGTCCCTCGTAGAAATCTCTCTCATATGTTCTTCCTCTACCTCAACTTCTTCTGTCTCTTCTTCTTCTTCACTAGAGGAGGTCATTTGTAGATCTGATTTCACTGTAGTTTCCTTCTCACGATGAACTCTCTGCCGTGGTGGTGTTTTTGTAGCTGCAGGAACGTGGGCCACTATACTGGCAAAAGTTTCCTGTGATTTTTGTTTTACCGGGGCGAGGTCTTGTTTTGCCTGGGCTGTAGTGATTGTTCGCCTGGCCCTAGTTATTTCTTCAATTTGAGTTGAAGTAGTTGGTATAATTGGCACAATCTCCTTCTGGGGTTTGTTCACTTGTTGAGTCGTGCTCGGCGGGTTGCTCCCTAACTGGGTCTGCAATGTATGCTCCTTCTGTTGGAGCCAATTTCCCCCTCTGCGACGACTCCTGGGCCTTTGTCTTTTTTCTTCTTTGTTTTCCCAAATCAACAGCAAAGTTGTTCTACTTTGCTGTGCTCTCAGGCTCCAGCCTGAAGCAACAAGAAGACCAAGTCCCTTTATTGCATTCAGTGCCTGGGCGAGAATAAGTTGCTCCGTCTCTAGCTCCATTAATTCGTGTTATTTGCTGCTCTCTTCGCTGCAGACTGAGTACTGAAAAAGAGGACAAAGGTCGTCTTGACTTGACTTTTAATTAAGGTCGCATTCGTCCTTTCGGACATGGGCGACCAGTTAATGTCCGCAAGGCGGACTTCTAACTGATCCTGGGGGAAGGAAAGCGTGCCACATCCCCCAGGCTTTAATGCCCTCAAAGAGGGCTATTAAATATGCCCAATATGTTTCTTTATTCTAACTGGTGACGACTGAGTAATGTTGCAACCATTTCACCAGCTAGGGGCAGTTGCTTGAGAGGGAATGGACCCAACACACACTCAAGCTTATTTAAGGTTACAGTACATTACCACCAGGTGTCGACCAAGCAGTGAGAGACGTCCGTTGCCATTGGTTGGCGATTATGACGTCTCATTCGGGCAGCTGTTGTGTGGACGGGTGGAAATCGTTCCACATTCCATCCATGTACGGGGGTCCGAGTCTGAAAAAGGCGGGAAAGGTCTCGGCAAACTGGCGTGGAGAGCTATGGATTTCGTACCAGCCCTGAGACGCCAGTCCGTACTTATTTCAAATTCAGTCCAGTTGTACTAATGGACAAAACCTAATGCCAATATTGTGTAAGCCACCTGTGCAATTAACCAAATAAAGTGAGTCTATGAATTTCGTATTTAATTTTATTCAAAGTTGGAATTTAGCGTACATGACTCATATAAATTTTGTATCACGCTTGATTTTAGACAAGATAAATATTTTTGATCGGGGAACCAAAGGGTCAAATTCGGTATTAATAGAGTTATCGAGAAGGTTTTCAAGCCGAAATGAAAACCTAATGGCAAAATTGAACTCCACTCTTAGCACTTAAAAGGGCTGATATGGGTTGATATGTAGGCTTCGAAATAGCCTGGCAGCTTCCAGTCTCTCCTAGTATGGATTGCAATTGCTCCTGGGTCGATCATGTCCGCAACACACCAGTTCTGATATTCTTCTGAGACTCCCAATGCTTCTACTGATATTTCGTGTTTTATGGAAAGGCTTAAAGACATACCAAAAACGAGTTTCACAGAGCTACTGACATATCTATCGCCTATTGATCCGATGGATTTGCAGGCTTTCTTCAATTTCGCTTTAGATGGTTGTGGGTAGGAACGATCAAGTTCGTGGTGCCTCATATTCCAGACTGTTCGGTGGTCTTCGATGAATTTTGTCGCTGCCAACTTGTCCGTGAACGCTGACGCCCTTTTATAGTATTATTAAAGAGCAATCAGAATTCAGAACTTGCGATCATCGGGCAAGAAAGAATTACTGACCAATCAAAATCAAGCATCAAACATTCTCTGCTGAAAGTGACGTAATCGTATAAACATGAAGACAGAAACGAGCCATGCTAAAGAATTAATTCTACGGATTTCCACCTGAATGATTACAAATAAAAATGCAACTACACAAAGCATCATACATTTAAGATGTAAGTAGACAAGCCGTGCGATCAAAATGTCAAATCAGTTCGAAATACGTTTCTTACAACATCCGTCGACAACACGTCGTAGCGGTAATACACAACATGTGCACCGAATGAATGAACGTTCAAATCACGTCTGCCTAAATAAGTCTACATATCTGTGAATTAAAACTGGGACATTTTAAGTGTAACAATTACGTATAACTGAGAGGGTCATTCCTAGTTGCATGAAATAGCTCACTTCATGAACAAGATATATGTTACGATGGTGCAGTGAACGAGAACTGCCGTGCTGTAAACATGCTAAAGATGTCACTGTCGACTTAAACCAGATGTACTGGCGTAACACTGCCCCCACCTTAGTCAATGTTTGGTCTCCAAACAAAGATGGTGAGTATAATTTTAAATCTAATGCCTGTTTATATAACTGAGCATTTGCACAACCTATTCATGAAAATAAATGAAGTAAAATTATTGAAATTCATAATTAAGGCAAATAATTTTCATCTTTATGTAATACATAACTATTATACTGAAAAAATTATGTAATAAATATTCTGCATAAATGCTACAGTTAAAACAAGAAACAACAATTAAGCATATTAGATCTCCTTTTCAAAGGAAGAATCTTACTGACATGCACAAAATATACATTGAATGCACTTAATTGCGAAAAACCTGAGCCTTGTTTTAATAACTGTTACAATATGTCATGCATGTGATGAATCATAAAAAAAATGATATAAATGTTTATATCATAAGATATTCATCCATATAATTTATACTTAATGTACCAATTACAATGCATCTTTTATTAAAAAAAGAATATTTTCAATGAAAATATCATTTTCATTTACAGAATGATGATACAAAGTACAAGCCTAATTAGAAGAATCAAAATGAACTCCAAGTCAAGATCATAAATAGTATGCAAGTATTATGCTTAAAAAGTATATATATTATGCTTGACTCCACCTTTCCTAGCATTTCCAAACAAATAACCTTCCATGTTTCTATGACATTGAATGGGCATCATATCAAAGTAAATTTTAACAGTAATCATGAATTTGAATACACATATCAAGTGCTGTTATTGTTTTACATGTAAAAACTAACCAGTATGTGATAGTTGAATGTACCTAGGAAGCAGTACTCATTATTCTTTCCTATCTAATTAGAAACAAAACAAACTATTAAATTTTAATGAACAATACATGTTTATATGCTATTCCTCAAATAGAACAGAATCATCACATGTTCATTTACTTTAATGTAGCATACTTATTTTTCATTTCCTTTCCCCTCTGAATATATATGAACTTGGAACATGCAAATTGTGAACCTTGACTGACTTATTTTTCACCTATGGTAAGATATTAAGATTATTTTTTTTAAAATTAAATATAATCACATATTCAGTATCAAGTGCATATAATATTAGATGGGGATGGGAAGTGTTTGAACTAAGATAACTAGCCAACCATTAATATTTGTAAAAAAAAAAATACACACCTCCACATACTTTAGTACATGAATATCAAAACTTAGCTTTTCCACCCATCATTCCTAAATGATACTTACCAAATTACATGTACATCCTTGAGGCATCATATGTCATATTTTTAGTGACAGAAATGTGAAAATTATTTTGACTAATTAAGTTATAAATTATTCACAATCATTTCCAGTGATTACTCTAATAAAATAGTAGCTCATGCTAGTTTAACATGCTTTTACCCTTCAGTTCTAATGCACACAGTTTAATCCAAAACTGAGAGTTCTTAGTCCTCCAAGAATAATGAAGTCTGAAGAGTGCATCAGGTTGCATTATGGTGTGTAATCAGTCTGAGTGTCCTGGTCAGAATAATTTCCATTCACGCAAGTTAGAAAATGTCCATGGACATGAATTAGTTGAGTATCCTCTTCCGTCCAATATCCAAGAGAAGATGTGCCATCTTCTAAGAGTTCTTCTACAGAAGACTCTTCATGTAGGGCATACTGGGCAACATCCATATGATATACCGCATACTGGTATTATTATTGGAACAAAAATGGAATGTACCACAAACAGGTACTATAAATATATTCATCATGCATTTCATACAAGTAAACTACAATCAGGTATGAAATTCAAATATACTGCTGCACCCCACTTGCAGGTGGTTTGTGAAATTAAACTATACTGTTACAGTATTACTATACATGACACAAGGTGTGAATCAGAGCTTACAGACAGGCATCCTAAAGACAATTTGTTTCTTTTCTTTTCTTTTTTTAAAATTTTTTTTTTGTTTACAGGCCATCATCTCTTCTCTGGGCTATATGTTTTTCAATGATATGGACTAGTCCAGTCATCCAGTAAAAGGCTGCTTTGGTCTTGAGTTCGTAGAGGAACCTCAGCTCACGGGGTAGGGTGCGCAATTCACATAATGCTCCATTACGGAGATAATTTAGGATATGCCTAAAATGGGCTGGGTCTCTGTCAGAGAAGAACCACCTTGTCTTCGTAGAATTTTGGCAAGTAATGGCTGCCAATAAGGAGGTTGGATCTGCCATTAATGTTGATCTGCATGTCAAGAAACGAGTTCCTCCTATATCCAGTATCATCCGCCCATCCTGTGCTTCTTGTAGGCCTTGCAACTTGGTTTGTACCAAGTCACCTTCCTCCAGGAGTTCGCTGATGACATCTCTTAGACAGGCTTCCTTTGGCACCGGGCTACAATCCGGTGCCTTTGGTGATTTATCTTCAGCCTGTCGAACTACAGATTTGTTAAGCCAGGGGCACAGGCCTTCTCCAACCATTTCCTTGGCATGGTTGTTGTAGCAGGAGCTCCAATAAATAATTTGTCATCCAATGTCTCCAATGGGCCAAGGTGGAGGGATAGTTCCCCATCACTCTCATCATCACTGTATGTTTCTGACAGTGCTGTAGCCCCATAAACTGGAGAACATTATACCGTAGCTGTGGCAACCCTACTGGTCACATATATAGGTGGTGGTGGTGGTGGCTGTTCTCGTCCAACAGGGGAGGTCACCGGAGAAATCTCATGAGTGGCCCTCTTTTGTGCAGGCATAACCATTTCTCCCTGGTCCACTGGCTTCTTTGCCCCTGCCATCATCGATGGTACCATTTCTGTTCTTGGAACAAGCTTTGGGACCACTTTCTTGTCCACTCCAGCCTGAAACTCCTGCATCTGGTGTTCAGCCTCTGGTCCGGTAGCATCCGTCAATCTATTTATCATGACAACCTGGTTCCCATCCAGAAATGCAGTTTTGGTGCCGAACACTGCGTCGCCCAAAGATCTTCTTGCACCCTTGACAGTTCCATCCAAACCCACTCTGTTGTTCGATCAAGTGTCTCCTCACAACAGACCTCCTGACGAAATGAAAATCGTGGCATACTCCACACTCCCACTGAGTGACTTGCACAGGTAAATAATGAAGTAGCACTCTGTTACATATGGTAATAGGAAAGAAATTTTTAAAATCTGCATTAATCCATAACAGTTACAGATAAGTATATGTATTTATTTATATTTTTAGCATCTGAACCAAGTAGGTGCATTCCTCTCTACATACGGTTTCATTTTGTCATGATGAACTATCTTTGGCTTACATCTGGGTGTCTCTTGGACCCGATAAATCACATCATTCAGTTTGCATGTTACAATATATGGACCACACCAATCTCTTTGTAACTTTTTGTTCAGACCTCTCTTAAATTTTGGACTATGAATCCAAACTGGTGTTCCAGGTTCATACATGTTAAATGCAATCTTAATATCATAGTATATTTTCATGGTTTGACCTGTCAATTTAAGTTTTTCCCTAGCATATTCTACTGATATGATCCTGCAGCTCTTACACATAATTTGATATTATCTTATTACTGTTTCCATCTTCTTCCACAGGTTGTCCAAACAACAAATCAACAGGCAAGACAACTTCTTTTCCAAGCATCATGGCATTGGGGGACATACCAACAGCCTCATTGACTGAAGAACGATACACCATCATCAACATAGGTAAGTAATGATCCCAGTTTCTTTGGTTTTGGTCAACAAAGGCCACCAACATATCTTTTATAGTTTGATTGGTTCTCTCCACCATTCCATCTGACTGTGGTCTGTTAGTTGTTGTCCTGGTTTTCTCAATACCGAACAACTTGCACATCGCTGCAAAAATCAGAGATTCAAAATTGGAGCCTTTATCACTGTGTATAAAGCGGGAAACTCCAAATACTGGTATTACTCTCTCTACTAACAACAGTTGTGGCTTCTTGGTTTTATATGGCAAAAGCATCTGTCGATCTGGTGAATTAATCACCAACAACTAGAATATACTTGTTCCCTTTTGCAGTGCGAGGCAAAGGGCCCATTACATCAACTGCAATCCTTTCTATTGGTGCTCATACAGAATGTAACCTAAGTGGTTCCTTAGGTCGTTTAATTGGTCCCTTATGAGACACACAAATGTCACACTTTATGATCCATTGTTCAACATCCATCCTTAAGCCTTACCAGAAAAATTTTGCCCTTACTCTTTGAAGGGTTTTCTTGATACCTAAATGTCCTGCAGTGGGGGTGTCGTGCAGTTGTGTCAAAACAAAGCCACGTAGGATCTCTGGCATCACTATGAGCCAGGCTACATGGTTTTACAACTGCTCCGTTCCACTTATAATACAACATATCGTTTTTCATTTTTAGAGACTCCCACCTGGCCCAATAAAACTTCAACTCAACACTCTCTCTGGCCACTTCAGACCATGCCAGATGAGAGTTATTTTCTTTCCACTCAGTCTTTTAATGATTGTGTCTTTTCTTTGGGCATCTATTAGGGAAGCTGTATTGTAACACCACTCTTCTGAAGGCATTTCCCTTTTAGGGATAAGGGGATTATTACCATCAGGTGGACACTCAGTCTCACCTTTCTTTGGCTGTGATCTAGTGACCACAGAAATAAATTCCATGTAGGAACCACATCATGCTGATACATCTTTTGCATCAGACATTAAAAGGGTAGAAGGTTCACCATGCAGTTTTTCACCTCTACTACAAAGGGAAGAACTATTTCCTAAGTCAGTACCACATTCCTCTCCATCAGCAGGAAGTGATCTTAACAAATGAACTGATTTATTTTCATATTTGCTTTCAGCCCGAAGGCAGTAAGTACAGTTAGTTTCAAGACATGGTCGTCTAGATAGCGCGTTAGTGTTAGAGTGGATTCTCCCTGCTCTATGTTCAGTTTTAAAATTACGTGTAGCAAGAGTCTCAATCCATCGAGCTATCTGTCCTTCAGGATTTTTACAGTTTAAAAGCCAACGCAGTGCTCCATGATCACTTCTCACTTGAAAATACCTGCCTTATAGGTAATGATGAAAATGCTTGATTGATGACACAACTGCTAAAAGTTCCCTTTGAGCAACACAGTATCAACGTTCTGCTTTTGAGATTGCTTTACTATAATAGCTGACAACATGCTCAGCACTGTTCTGTAATTGAGAAAGAACTGCTCCCATTCCCGCATTACTTGCATCTGTATTGAGAATGAACAAATCCTCAGGAATGGGATATGTAAGGATGGGAAAGCTAATTAAAACACACTTTAACTTTTCAAAAGTTTTCTGACAAGCTTCAAATCAATCAAATTTTATTACAACTTCTGTGAGTTTATGAAGGGGCCTTGCAATATCAGCAAAATTTCTAATAAATCTCCTATAGTAGGAGCACAAGCCCAGAAAACTTCTGACTTGCTTTACATTCTTTGTTACAGGCCAGTTCATCACAGCTTCTACTTTCGATTGATCAGTTCCAACACCTTCACTGCTCACCACATGACCCAAATAGGTGACCTGTTTTCTAAACAGATGACATTTCTCAGGACTCAGTTTCAAATGAGTCTGTTGAAGGCACTTAAGAACTTGACTTAAGTTTTCTATGTGTTCACTAAAGGTCTTTGAAAAGACTATTATATCATCCAGATAAACTAAGCACACTTTCCAGGATAAGCCCCTAAGGACCCATTCCATAAGTCTCTCAAATGTGGCTGGTGCATTGTATAAACCAAAACACATCACTGTAAACTGCCACAGGCCACTACCAGGAACTGAAAATGCTGTTTTAGGCTTGTTCCTGTCTGCAACTTTTACTTTCCAGTATCCACGTTTCAAGTCAAGAGTTGAAAATAGCTTAGCACCAGATAAGGCATCCAGAGTATCATCTGTTCTGGGAAGGGGATGTGAATCTTTAATGGTCACATCATTCAACTTGCGATAGTCCATGCAAAAGCATGTAGACCCATCTTTCTTCCTCACCAACACAACTAGTGAAGACCATGGGCTATTTGATGGTTCAATGATCCCTCTACTAGCCATATCTTTGATTTCTTCCTCTGCCTCTTTCATCTTGGCAAGGGAATGCAACGAGGGGGCTGGCGTATGGGTGCAGCTTCCCCAGTATTTATTCTGTGTTCAGCTAAGTTTGTAACCCCCAAATCTTTGGAGTCTTTTGAAAATACATCTTGATATTTAATAAAGACCATACGCAATTGTTTCTTTTCATCATCATTCATCTTTTCAGAGCTAGCTTCAAACATTTTATGCATATGTGAAGGTAAAACATCAGAAGTAGTCACATTCTGAATATTTATGCCCACGTCACATTTATTTTCTTCAAAAACATATTACATTGTCTCACATTTAGCTGTAATTGTGTTTTTGAATATTTTGCAGGTTTGGTTTGAAGCATTCAAAATGCAGAGAGGAACCATGCCTGTCTGAGTCTCTACCAGAGTATGATCATGCGTACTAATGGGATTTTGTTACCTTAAATGCATATTTGAACTGCTCAATGTACTTGGGACATAATGAGAAGATCATCTTTAAAAACAAATTTAAATGTCACATTTAAATCCTGGACTAAATTGAATAATATTTCACATGGTCCGAATCAGCTTGGAAGTTGGGCCGAATCAGCCAGAAATCTGGGCCTTATCAGTCAGTAATTTGTACAGAATCAGCCTGGTCCAAGTTTGAGAATAATCACCACATTAATGAATAATGTTAGTATAATAGATATATCAATTAAGAAAGTTAACAGTAACATTTGTTTAAAAAATTTTCTCGTGGCGTTCCGTTATTTGTTATTATAAGAAATCTTTCAATTATAAGTGATTTATTTTTCTGTTATCGACATTACACAAACATGATGAATGCAGAATGGGAAGGAAGAGTTTATAATACAACGAGTGGAAAACAGTGTGGAAGAAAAATGCATATTCATATGATGCAGTTAAATACAAAATCAAAGGTGCATAAAAAATTGATGTTGGAAACATTGAATGACAAGGCATAAACATGTCTTTAATGTTATTTCATTTGGTAGATAATTTCTTACTTTTCAAAGATGGAGGGGAAAAAAGAGTAAAAAAAAAATTGAGGATTGTTCCAGTACCCATGTTAATATAATTTTACAATATAAATATCAGAGTTCAACAATGATATAAAGTAAGGATTTCAAAACGAATACTTTTGCTACCAGTATTGAAACAGTTTTGCCGTATAACTGTCAGAGGTGAGCACTGATGGAAAACAATGGCAATATTTCCCACATTATTCAGTAACAAGCGTAGGATTGTCTAAGAGAATGAAAAAAAAATGTATTGGGATACGCGCGCAACATATTCAATCAAGGAGAAGGTATTCAGCGATCTATTTGACAATATGAACTCTCTACTTACTCAAAAATGACTGTGACTACTTAATAGTACATTTGATAAAATTAATTACATTTATTTGAACATCGATGAATTTAAATAAGTTACGCACTGGACTTATATAGATTTTGTCAAAATGGGTTAAGAACAAAAATGGTTATAAACAATGGCTGCTTGTGCTTTTTGTATCCAATCGAATCAATTCTAAACGTTTCCGTAAATGAACCCCTGATACCAACAATATTAATTCTTAAACAAATGTTCCTGTTGTTTTAGTAGATGTCCGATGAAAAGTAGGATCTCGGCAAATTTGACAATGATTTTGATATCACTGCATATATTTATGAACTTACCGAAATTTACCAAATGAGCAAAAAGGAATATACACTTTGCTATGATGAAATTTGAATCATTACATTGGAATGACAGACATAATAATATACAATTAGGATACAGGTGCAGCATATAATCTAGAACAGATGGATTGAAGCCATCAGATAATCAAGACGTATTTCAGTTATTCTAATCCAGGTTTGTTTCCATTAAAAAGGGTACTCGCTGATACAATTTAGATATTGCTAAAATAAGAGGCAAAGATTAAATTCCATTGAAAAAAATGGCTTTCATTGAAAATAAATAGTTAAATAAACAGTTACAATGAACGGTCTGATTTGATGGATGGAGACAAAACTTATGAGGGAAATTAGGAAACTATAAAATAATCTGTTATATGATGTTACAATTGGGGCTGCATGAATTTCTTACCATCTTGGACACCACACAGATGACTATATCATCTCGTGTTCGGTAACTTTCAGACAAACAAGTCTGCTAAAATGCCTGACAATGGTGACAGTACTAAACAGCATCAACAACAGCAAACAGCGATTCTGCAATGATCGGTAATAATGGTCCGACATATGCAAGGCTTAAGTAAATACTTGCAATGGAAAAGGACATGTGGGGTGGTATATTTGAATTTCAGTGCGAATATAAATCACAAATTATAATCTCAATTAGGTAATTGAACAATTCAAAATGCGATCAAATGTGGTAGCCACCATGTGGTGACATCTTTGTTAATAACAGCATTGTTCTAAGGTACACATTTCTGTCTTTTAAATAACTTATTTATTTCAAAGATAAATATTAAATAGGTTTTCTGGTGACAAGTTTTGGGGTGACTTCTCTAACCATTTGGGGCAACTTCTCCAACCACTGGGGAGACTTCTCCAAATACATTGGGGTGAGTTCTCCCAGGGTGAGTTCTCCATGGGACAAGTTCTCCATATACCGCCAAATTGCAGTCCAGTAAAGGGGGAAAATGCAGATAATGTTTGATTTTACTCACCAACACGATAACTCCGTAATTTTAAATTTGTCTTGGGATTCCATGATCAGCTGCTGCACATGCATTGCTACTGCTTGCAATGAAATTTCCTGAATTGACGATCTCAATAGGTTGGGTCAGCATGACGTCACAAGCGTAGTGACCTGCTTTCTGCCATATTGTGGAGGTGAAAACAGTAACAGTAAGGTAGTGTTAGTTATGTTCGATATTGCAAACCGTTTCAGTTTACCTATCTTTTGTTTATTATTTCTGTTTTCTGTTTAGAAGTGCTCCATAGTCTTTTGTACAAGCAGGATATAAAACCACGAATGTGTGTCTGTCGAATATTGTTACAGACGTAATATATTTTAGGTTGATAAGGGTGGCAGTGGTGTGTACATGTCACATACACATGTACATGACAATATACGCCACTTAGTGTCAAGGCAGTTTGAAGGCTGTGTTTGTTATACAGTTTGTATATTGTACACTTTTCATTTATAAAATGACGAATATAAATGCGAGGATCATATGATCGGTTGGCCATTCTTGCAATATCTTATGGTTACAAAGAGACGCTGTATAGCGATGTTAATGCACGATATTTACACAGACTTAAAGTTGTGGAAATTAATGATTGTCTTTATAAATTTCCAGCAGATATTTGGATAAATAACCCAACAAAATGGCCTGAAGTGACATGGCCTTATGTTTGCAACTATCTAACAGATACAACTGGTAAGTTTTATTTTTTTAACAAAATATTTTGTTGAAATAATTGTACACCTTTTTCTTAAACCTATTTTTCTTTAATTAAACTACAATATACACTGTATCAAAATCTGAAATTTTCAGTCGGTATTACCTGTGATCCTAGTTATTTTTTAAAGTTCTCATTAATTTATATTTTTCATTATTATTATTCTTTAATTGTCCTATTAAACTTTGTTTAATAAACACTAAAAGTTTTGTATTTTTTTTCAACCTATGTGCATTTATCCACATTGCATTTATAATAATTTTCCTTTTGCATATTATGGTTTGTGCACCCACCAACACTGCAAATCTTAGGCACATCTTAAAATGTTGTATAAATGTCTCCCACACGTTACTGAAGTCACTAGAACAATGGTGGTTGTTTTCACCTCGGCGGTCATAACTAAGCACTGAAAATGTCCAGATGTGACGGTCCAAGTGGCCATAGAACACAATTAATTTTACTATATATTCTCTACATTTGTTTCTCAGTACTGAACTTTCCACTGTGTGACAATCAATACAAATCATATGTTAATCTAAAATACCTTCAAAGATGACTTAACGGTGAAGTTCTTGTCAAGGCTTGACCTGCATTTTTTTGAGAGGCTGAATTGTAAACAAAGCACCATGCAATGGAACACAGATTTCACTTCCGGATCATCACCAAGGCCTTATTATTCGCTGTGACCCGATGTCAGACAATTTCACCTCCATCAAATCAATGTCTCTTAAATACTGCTGCAAAGTTTTAAGGAATTTCATCCATGAATACGACATTTGCAGGCTTTTATCTGACACCACTGTAACACAAGCACAAGCCAGTTCCAAATGTTCGAATATCAAAAATGCACAAAACTTAAAGTTTAATTGTGATTTTGCTAACGAAGATAAACACTTCAAATAAGCTGTAATTAGTTTTTAGTCATAACACCAATCTGGAAAGTACTAGAATTTAAACTTGACTGTTAAACTTTCCTAGAAAATTCAATTTAAAAAAATTATACGTATTTTTATATGAAAATTTAAATTTAACTTAAATTTTAATGAAAATGTGAAACCTTAAGTTGACAAATTTTATTCTGTGGCAAAGTCTCCATTCCTTTATCATGAACATCAATGGTTTTCCTTATCAGGAGTGAAGTAATTAAACCAGGGCCTGTCAATCAAAGGTAACACCTGAAATCTGGTAGCATCTAAATATGCAAGCTAGGTGTACTAACCAAGTACATGACATAATTTCCACCCATGAAGGGGAGGAGCCCTCATATGTTTGGCTTCCAATAGTATTGAAGAGTTGATGTAGTTCTCTGAAACCAAACTAGCATGACTTTTCCTAGTTATATAATTGAGAGAGAGAGAGGATACTTGTATTTTACATGCAGTTATTGTAACAGAAACTATGAAAGGGTATAAGAAGAGGAAGACAACTTGTTTTAAACCTGGATATATTCCACATAACAAAGGAGTCAGATATCTGACTGATGATACTCTGCCAAGTTCCAGTGCTGCATCTGTTCCAGTGACCAGAAGAATGGATGCAGACAAGTTCTTTCTCATAGCAGTGACAAAGTCGACAAATGGGGGTCTCCAGTCAGTTCAGGCACCAGACTGTAATGGCAGACTTGGGTCTGCAAAAATTCTACGACCATCATCCAAAGCAAAACTGGACCTGAAAGAGACAGAATTGAATGAGCATGATGGGACACGTATCGTCTGCATGAAAAAAAATGTTCAGATGTGGAATGATATCATTCATCGCCATGGTAATCAAGTCAACATATGTGAGAGACCAGAGTTCCAAATTGCTAATGAAAGAAAATGGGGACTTGCTTGCAAGCATACTGTGATGTGTAAAAACTGTAGCTTTATGTCACCAGAGTGTAAGTTCTACAAGGAGATAAAAACAGATAAACCTGGGCCAAATCCTGCTGCTGTAAATATGATGTTTCAAGCTGGACTACAAGATACACCAATGGGCAACACCAGGGCTAGATACTTACTTGCAGCCACTGACATTCTGCCATCTAGCAGAACATCTATGTAAAGGGCCTCCAACACTGTAGGCAAAGCAACTGTGGAGCTCAATGAAATGGACATGTTGGACAAGCTGAAACTAGTCAGACAGGTTAATGTCATGCATGGTGTTCAGCATCCGGAGCAAATGTTGCTTTTGACACAAGATACAATGCCATTAGATTTGGACATGAAAAGAAATCTGCTCAAAGTTCATCGCAAGCTGTTGGGATTGCCTGCAAAACTCTTACAGAGAAGCAATGCATTGTGGGGACTACAGTAGAAAACAAGCTGTGTTGGACTGGAGCATGGCTAAAGGGGAAAGGTTTTGATGTGCAATGTCCAGGAGGCCATGTTGACTGCACAGCAAATCTGTCACCAGCTGTACCACATTCTGAGTATGAAATGGCAAGAGAAATGGGAAAAGAGTTTATGCTGCAAGAGACTCATTAGACATGCAACAACAGATGGAGATGCACAGGCTGCTGCTGGCTTCCAAGATGCTTACAACATTCTGCATCCAATGTGGAAAGTAGAAAGACTGTTGGACACCGTCCATTTGGGTCGTTTACAGTTCAAACGGTGTAATTCTGCAATATTTAGTGAAAACATGTTTCCAGGAATAAGAACAAGAGAAGGAAAAAGGCTCAAACAGAAAATTTTCAGCCAAGACATTAAAGCACACTGCAGTTTGATCTTCAAGCAACTGATGGAGGACAATAGTGGTGATGTTACAAAAATTAAATGTCAACTTCCCCAAGTACTGGATGCCATTCTGCGCTGTTATTCAGGGGACTGCTCAAAATGCCGGCATTATTCAAAGGTCTGTGGGGGAGGAAGTACTAACAGCTGGTGGATGCGATCAGCATATCTGGTCCCTCATTAAGTTACTCATCTAAACATGACAGAAAATGATAAGAATATCCTGCTAGAAGTTCTGAAAATGAAACTCTCCTATGATGTAGAAAGACTGCGACTGAACACAAACACACAGAAATGTGAGGCTGTGAACAGATCAATCAGTGTTTCATTACCTAAAAATGTGAACTATTCCAGAAACTTTGAGGTAAGAGTGCATTCAACAATACACAGACTCAGTAACAGCCTGGGATCATCACTGAAAACAAAAGTGACACACATGGGAAGGAAACTTTCAACAAGGACTCTGAGATCACTGGAGACCATGGATAAACACTGCACTTACCATCAGTTGTATCAAAAGCGTCCACAAACCAGGCAACTTATTCAAGCAAGACGAGGAAATATAATACAGGCCCATCTGAGGTACAGGACTCAGCAAGGCAGCAGGAAGTCTGACTACTGCAAAGGACTTCTAGACACCAAGGGCGATCACTCCTATGCACAGGTTTAGCAGAAGCCAATGGACACTGCAGATAGAAAAGATTATCTTAATTCCATGTGCAAAATGACAGTGCTCAAAGACACCATGAAGAACACATGGTACAGAAGGGAAAACTGTAGTGGGGAAATCCGTAGGTAACACAACGCATGTTATAAGCAGTTGTGTTACTTACTACCACCTGATGAGACCTATGGAGAGGTCGAAACAGTATTCTTTGAATATGAAGATACAAATAAAGAAATTAAAAACCAAAATAAATAAATTCTAATATAAAATAACATGAAATGACTTACTAGCTGAATGAATGAATGAATGAATGAATGAATGAATGAATGAATGAATGAATGAATGAATGAATGGAAAGAAGGAAGAAAGGAAGGAAAGAAGGAAGGAAGGAATGTATTTAAGACAGCACTGTCATACCAGCATGGTCTGCTAAAATAAAGACCACTTTCTTTCTTTTCTCCTTATTCAACACATCCATCTATCCATCCATACATACTCTACAGTCACTATTATGTGCTGGCACTGAATTTAAAGATAGTTTCGCTGACAAGCTTTGAAAAAAATCCTCCATTGCAACTTGTATATGGTATAGGAATACATTGCTGCTAATAATAATGAATGTCAGCTCCAACAGATACCATTTCTGTAAATTTATGACCAAAAAATTCATTTTTAAATTAAAAAAAAAAATTAATTAAAATTTTTTAAATTGATTTTTTTAAATTTTAATTATATTTTCTAATTATTACAGTCAATATACACAAGGTGTGAAAATTTCATATGTCTATCATTAATAATAAAAATTTTATAGCAATTTAAAATTTAGTCAATACTGCCCTGACAGGCCATAGAACACAATTAATTTTACACTATATTCTCTACATTTGTTTCTTAGTACTAAATTCTCCACTGTGTGACAATCAACACAAATCATATGTTAATCTAAAATACCTTCAAAGATGACTTCATGGTGAAGTTCTTGTTAAGGGTTGACCTGCATTTGTTTGAGAGGCAGAATTGTAAACAAAGCACCATGCAATGGAACACAGATTTCACTTCTGGATCATCACTAAGGCCTTATTACTCACTGTGCACTGTCGCCAAAATACACACAGACAACCACACCATAAGCTCATATTCTCAAGAATAAACAATTACTTTTAAATCCCTACCAAAAATGCACCAATAAAACTCTTCTATCACACCAAAATGAGAGAGGAAAAAATGTTCTAAAAATAGACTAGAACTACATTCATTGGGTACTGAACTGGAAGTACTAATTGTGACCCAATGCCAAGTTTGAAAATGGAGCCTCTTTGAAACCGAGGCTGGCTTTTGTTTTCGTGACTCAGCTATGTTATATGTAGATTTTGATTTGTAAACCAGTCTCAAGACTGAAAACAAAGGAAGTAACCACCATTGCCATCTCAATGCTGAATTAGGTCTCTGTTGTGGAAAACCACATTTTATCTTGCATGATTGATTTTATTATGTGATTTCTTTGTTTTTAGAAAAGCAAAATTCATGTACCTTAATTCTTCATAGAATGCTGGCAGATAGGGATGGGTCTCTCTCTCTGTCTCAGAAAACAATAATTAAGCTTTTATTTAGTATGAAAAGAAAAGCCAATGATTTGTTTCTTCTGGCAGCAGAGAATAATAATAATAATAATAATAATAATACTAGTTCATACTATTCACAACAACAATTACAGTAATAACAACAGGGACACATGATATACATGATGATAAGCAAAGGCTTCAGAACAATAGAATTTTATCAATAATGGCTTCCCCCCTTTTGGTTAAAAAAAATCTCATTATTTGAGTATTGATACTGTATGGAAATGTATAATAACAGGAAATAAAATCATAATCATTTATCTTGTATCTGTAAATAAAGGAGTTATTATTATTATTATTATTATTATTATTATTATTATTAAGTTTTGATATTTACCACATTAAAAAAATATATAAATTTGGTAATATTAAATATAACAAAATGTAATATGCTGAAAATTAAATAATCCACATTATTTAATTACTGAGGTCACCTTTAGCATAGAGTTATTTTATTGTACATTTGCTATCTGAAATTGTTTAAAAGTTATTTGCAGTTTATATGCATACAGCAGGCAATGAACAAAAAAATTCTCTAAGAAATTGAGTCTGGAAATATGTGGAATCTTGCACTTTTTATAAGTCTGTGAATTGTGAAAGCATGCAGATGCTGGTAAGAAAATGACCAGAATTGGTGCCATGCTTATGTGAGCTTGCACAAGCTAACAAATATCTATTTGCAAGCTTATTTTGATGATACAAGCTAACTGCAAGGATGCATTTTGGTTTGGGATTGATGCATTCTCAGCTAATATTTATAATGTGTACACCCAATAAATGTACAAGTATCTGATACCTTAGATTATTAAAATTAATTGAATAACATTTCATCATAGATATTAAAGCTATTGTCCATAATTTATGAAATAATTGCTGTCTCCATTTTGTTTGTAAAAAGTCTTATGTCCCCATTTTGTTGTTGTTGTTGTTGTAGGGTTTAATGCCATTTTTCAGCTCATGATAGGCTGTACATGGCGGCCAGTATTAACAGTGGAGGAAGAACCCGGAAAAACCCCGGAAAGAACCACCGACCAACGAGAAGCTACTGGCAAGCTTTCTCACATACCCACATTGGCCGAATCCGAGACTCGAATCCATGCAGACAGAGGTGAGATGGCAGTGATCCGTAACGGATAGCGCTTTAGACCACTCAGCCACTCGGGGCCCCTTGTCCCCATTTTGTACCTTTGCAAGTGTGTTAGCTTAAATGTGAATTATTTTGTTTGAAACAACATGGTTTCAGGGAAGATGATATGGCATGAATGACAGATCTAGCAATAGTAGTTCAATGCATCAGTAAACAATGTGCATAATAATAATACTGCTTTTCAAAGATTACATCAGTAAACATTAAATTATATCACAATTTCCTTTACATCAGTAATAGCAGCAGTGCATTTCAGGCAACATTTAAGTGTTTGAGCTTCATTTAAAAAAATTAGATAAAATATTCAAATAAGCTGTCTAATCAAGAATTACCTTCTTAACTATTACCATTTATCTCTCCAATTTAAGATTCAGATACATTGCCAGCCTTGTCATGCAGTGAATGAGTAAACGGTCAAGGTGACCATCTATATGTGCATGTAATACTACAGAAATGTATATTTAAATGACAGATATTACCTAAAATTCCCCCAGCGTACATGCACTTTAAAACTAAAGTAAGGTAGGTATAAGCCAATTAAAATACAAAATATGACGTTTCTAAACATTCACTGAATAAAATGGTGGGACACAAAGTCATGAAGGGTCATCACCATTAAGCATGGTGGTAGAGACATAAGTGATCATATCTGAAGCATAAAGTTTCAAAACACAACATGGAAAAAACAAATTATGATCACAATTACTCTATAAATGTTAAACAGTAAAATCTTCATATATCTGATCAAATGGATATTAACCAATCTGCAAAAAACCCATAGCATGGTCAAATCTTCACATTCCACACACAGCGCACCCCCTCCCCCCTCTTTGCAACAGTTGTCATTTCAAAATATGTGTTTAATTTCCCACCAAACGTCACTCTTTGGATTGCAAAAGGTATTAATTTTGCTTTTTATCCACAAATGGAACCATATGTTTGTGTTTATAAGAATGTTAATTGTACATGCATATGTGTAATTATTGTATTGCTATGACACTCTATAGGACTTGCTGTACTAATTCAATTCCCATTGTAAACTTATGTAAACACAGTGATACCAAAAATTCAATAACTTTTAATTTCTGAGTATATATGCATCCTGGATGACAGCTTCTGTGCTGAGAAAATTATGAGCCATACCATTATCTGTATCTGCATGTGTTTAAAACATGTGCTTTCAATTCCCTGCCAAAGAGTCAGGTACTAATATCAGTAAGGAGTCTTTGAAACTCATGTCTGTTAAAGGACTGAAATTCCATCAGTAAAATAATGTCAATATTTTTACATTTACATATAAAATAAGCTCTCAAAAGATTCTTTGTACTAAAATCTAACTTTCATTATCAACCAATCCTGGCTAGGCAAAGCCATATATACTTTACTCTCTGTTCACCCATTGCTAGACTTGTTCCCATTTTCCATACCATTTATACTGACTCCTGATTGCAAAGGGATTTATGTTTACAAGTAAACATCTTATTTATTTGGAAAATACACAAATGTGTGTTATGTGAGAAAAAATGCTGATTTAAAAAATAATAATGTATGTGCTTGTAATGGTATTGGAAATGTGAACTGACATTGAGTTAGAGCAGAGAAGGAAATACATGTATAACCTCTGTATACTACTTTGCCTAAATTAAGATGCATCAGCATAATAGCCCCATCAGTGTAGAGTCAAAATACAGTTGTATTACTCAGTTGAATTATATATATATATATATATATATATATATATATATATATATATATATATATATATATATATATATATATATATATATATATATGATAGAATGTGGCAACTAATGGTTGAAAATGCAAATATCATTCAATCATGTAAATGAAGTCATAGTGAACTCTTTTTTGGTACCACTGATTTACTCACTTCAAAATATATCCATGTTCTAATTCTCATTTACGGAAGTGAAATAAAATCAAGATATTTAGGGCATAACAAACAGATAGTTCAAATTGCAAAGAACACACACAGGAGACTCAATGACATACTTTTGGTGCAGTTGAGTTACTCACCCTAAGATATATGCAGATACTAAAATAGGGTCAAACATATTGGAGGTGTAATGAACAGATAATTAAAACTCAGCCATTGCCAAAGAATGCAAACTGGTTTCACATGGTAGAATTTTCTTCCTTGATATACAGTTGTTAGTGTATGACCATGCAGTAGGGTCCGAGATGCTGAGGGTGTAGTGAACAGGTAGCTCAAAATCCTGATTTCTCAAGCATGAATATTCATTGGCACTGACGTAACTCTTGGTGAGGCTGAACTATTTCCATTGAGATGTATCTACCTACCAATACTACCGGTACTCTATATACTACTCACATACCAATTATCATGAGTGAAGATGAAATATGGTTCAGTACAGCTGAAGTGTAATGACTCCACAGCTATAGAAAACAATGTCCCTTAAGCATCCATACTGGAGTTTCATGGGAGTGGATGAAACTGGTTCACAAATATTGAGGGCCTAACAAACTAATAAAAAATTGAACACACAAACAGGCAAACATATACACAAATGAATACAAATTAATGGATAAAATTTTATATCATCTCCCATCTTCATTAGTGATGAATAATTACTGAACACTCTAAGTCATTTAAATCTTTAGCTTGCCAAGGCCAGCTAAATATAAAACTCTAATTATTTCATAATTTTTATGCAAATTACCTAAATGTCAAAAGCGTAACGTTACAAAAAAATCAACTTGATTTACCTGTTGTTGTTTTAATACATTTGTGTGTAAACTATTATAAGTATTAGCTGGTTATATATATATATATATATATATATATATATATATATAAGATAAACAGTGGGAATAATATTATAAGGTATGATATGACAGGTAGGATATAGCAATCATTTCTTCTGGTTGCCATTATGCATAAATGTGTGTGAGATGCAAACCAGCAATACACCACCTTCAGTATCGTAATACCTCCAATTTAAAATAGCTTATTACACATTTATAGACTAACACCAAGTACTCTTTTTTTAAAAAAGTCTCTCCATCCAAATTTTCTGTCAAATGCAGCTTATTCTTCTAACTAGCCTAAAGTGGCTCATCAATCAATAACTGTTTCTGAAGAAGCTCAAAAGAAAGTACAATGTACAAAAGAAATTGATAATACTAATGAGATAATATGTACTGATATGGGCAATTAGTACAATCTACAGTTTTGCAGTTAAAATAAGTTCAAGTATCATGTTCATTGCCAACTGTTTGGTTCATGTACCAATACTAACAGTTTAACTAGCATGAAACAAGGGTCACCTTGATAATATAATGTGGTTTCTAATTAAAGTTTCACAGTGTAATCCACTTGGGAAAGTATGGTTAATTACCTATCAATGTAATCTAATCATGATGGCTTTGATGCAGTGTTGCAGGCCATTTGTATCCAGCTATGGCTAAATTACCCAAGGGTTCCTGGATGATTTCAGCAATTTTAAATTCATATTGTTCATTTGAGAATCTCTTATGTTTTGTAGCTTTATGTGTGTGACAAAGATATCAGAGACAAGATGATATCAGAGTGTATTTTCATATGACCACGGAATGAAATATATGTATGTGCAGTATGATGACCTAATCTTCATAGAATCATCAGATCCAATCTTCATATAAACAGATCAGAGAAACAGGGAGAAATTAAAAGTACTGATGAATGTGACACATTTGCTTGCTGATATGAAATTTAATTAATATTTACAAATACACCTTTTTTGCTTATCTGCACAGGCAATTAAATAAATTAATTGTATCTTGACTGAACAATATACAGCTGTATATTTACAGGACTTTTGAAATATATATTTGAATAATTTTTAAATAGAAAAAATGGAACATATGTAACTTGAAATGGGTCTGATGAAGTTCTATTATGTAAAGTTATGAGCTTTGTTAGTTATGTAATTTTCAAGTGCACCACATCTAAAATCTGCTATTGAGGTGAAAAAAAAAATAATTCCTCATTAAATACATAAAGCAACCAGGGTTTGCCTTAAGTTACAACAAATGTAAAATGTTGATACATTGATATTAGGTCTAGTGAAATTAACATGACCAGTATGCAGCAATTGCAGCCATGGAAACAACAGGGTTGATAATTACTTTTATAGGTAACATGATCTATATGTTATCTTCCCAACCAATTAGGGCAATATGTATGATAATTGTGTTTGTGCATCAGTGGTTGAACATTTTTTAAAAAAATGAACTTTATTGACATAAAGATAAGTAATACATGCATGTAATAGATATATCTTTGTAAATATTTCAGCCATAAAACAAGCATGGAGAATATAAAGGGAAAGAAGGTAATAAAGAGAAGAAAAACTAGAGAATAGAAAAAGAATAGTTTGCATTGATAATTTTGAGATAACATATCAATATGTATTGAAAATATTAGCAAATCTGCAAAACTAAATATGAGAACATGTATATACAGTCACATTCATGTACAAAAAGATATATTCACATATGCATATATATTCATTTATATATACGCATATACAAATGCATAGACATGCATACACATGCGAGAAAGTGAGAGAAATGGGTTATTTTCTCAAAGTCAGTGCTTCATTCTGTTATGTATATGTAATTTAATTGCTTGTGTGTTAGTTTTAAATTCTTTTATATTTTATTTTTATTTCATTACATGTTATTGTAATAACTTTATTCACTGGATTTGGCATTTTTCCAGAAAATTCAGTTCAGTTTGTTTTGACCTGATAAACAAGCATT
Organism: Megalonaias nervosa; assembly: GCA_016617855.1. Classification (NCBI taxonomy): domain Eukaryota; kingdom Metazoa; phylum Mollusca; class Bivalvia; order Unionida; family Unionidae; genus Megalonaias; species Megalonaias nervosa. The sequence continues at coordinate 22,558 of JAECUM010025147.1, read as the reverse complement.
CGTAGAAACATTGTATCTTTTGGTGACCTAGATTCAGAGCCAATTTCAAGTTTGTAGTAAACAACTCATTTTCTTTAATTTTTTTTATTATTGAATCTTATAGTGAGATTCGTTCAATAGAATCAAATTCGCCCATGGCGTATGTGATAGTCGGCGTGTGGTGTTACTATGCCGCTTAAAAAAAGTGATCACGTGACCCTAACAGGTGATCTATTCTGCATTTCAGTTAGGGTTAAAACTGACGTTTCATAGTGATTTTATTCAGTCATAATTCATACCTTCAGAGCTCAAAGGTATTTTTGTTGTTTCCAGTTTGATTTGAATTTTTCTATTTTTTCAGAATTAATAATTTATTTGCCCTGGGAAATACTAGTGCTCATCAGAGTTCTTGGACAAAGACATTTACTGAAAATTATTCAGAAGTTTCAAACTGGAATATTATTTTTGGTGATTCAACAAGAAACTGTTGATAAGGCAACACTTTGAAGATCATCGAAGACGTCATTGCCTTCCATCTTGGAACTTCATCGGGATTCAAATTTTGATTCACTTAGAACTTTTTATTGATAGGACTTATATTTATTAATGCTAGGATTAATTTTGGAATAATTTCATAAACTGTAAGTCCATTTTCTTATTTTTATCTTCTTTAGCAGCAGGGAGGGTGAACGGACCATTTTGCTGGAGACCTTATTTATGAAAAATAAACCTTCCTACGAAAATGAAATCTCAAGGTCAAATAACGTTAAACCAAAACCTCTGTCAGGCCATGAGATTTCTCTAATTGGGTTAGCTCATTTTGTTACATCATCACTGACGCGCGTTTTTATTTTATGGTGTGTTTCGTTTACGTGCTGGTCACTCAACGCTGGTCGTTCACCCTCCCTGCTGCTATAATTAAATCATTGTTATATCAAATAATCGAATCTCATACATCTAAACTAGCTCGTGAGCGACTAGAGGCAAATAAAAAATATCTACCCGTCCGTAATTCTGTCAAGCAACATCTACAAGCGCGTCAGGAGTCTCGGGTGGAATTTACAGAAGGTGCAGAACAGTTATTTAAACCTGATACAGAGACTACTAAAGGTCTTCTGCCCGCGTTGGAGCAAACCGCTAAAGCAACTGGAAAAATAGCAGAGCGAACTAAGAAAACAAAAAATATTCTACGAGAACTTCCAGGCGAAATTGCTGCTGCTCAACCAATGCAAGAAATACTTGAAGGTATTGAACAAGTTCGTGATGAAATAGGTGATATAAAGGATCGCACACCAGAACCAGAAGAACAAGAACCAAAACATGCAATAGAGAGAATTGATTTGAATGACAAATTTACCGAAAATAATATTGAGTATATCAAAAAAATTAGCGAGGCGAGATTACCCGAGTTTGCTGCAGCAAGTTTTGATCAAAGAAAAAAATTTTTGAAACCCGATTATGTTAATGATATTATTGGTCGTGAAACTTGGTACAAATGGATATTTCGTATACGTTACGAAGCTGATCAGGCCAAAAATAGTGATCCTAAATATATTGCATTTATTAATGGAATAGACTATTATTATTCATGGCTACGTCAACAACAAAAATTACAACAAAAAGCACAATCTCCAAAATCACAAAAATCATGGGAGGGATCACTGCGTGATTATCCAGAATCACCAAAAAGAGTAAAAAAACAACAGAAGCCAAGTAAAAAAGAAGAAAAAAAAAGTAAAAAAATAACAGCAGAAACCAAGTGAAGAGGAAGAAGAGGAATTTCAAGACGCTCCCGGTGCAGCTGGAAGTGGTCTTACTACTCGAGGAAGTGGTCTTTTTAATTGTCCCAATAACGTCCTTGCTGATGTTGATCGACTAGAAATTCTCATTGGAGGAAAACGAGCTGGCAATAATTCCCCAGAAATCATTAATGAAGCAGCTGATATTTGTAAACGATTATTTACAGGCGGTATCATGGATATTAATGTGTATCGGTCTCTCATTAATGAAATCGCCGATGATTATCACAGTGATTGAGTATGTAATTAGATGCAATGACTATAATAAGATGATCATATATAATACTCAACGTGGACCAACCATGGTCAGGATAATAAATTCACGATTACCAGTATACAAAACGATCTACGGAGATGGACTAGGTGATATTGTTCAAGGTCTATTTAGAAGGATAGCCCCAAAAGCAATACCGCTTGCAAAGCAACTGGGAATGAAAGCTATTGACGTCGTTCGTGAAAAAGGTATTGGCGCTGTTGGTGATGTTGCTAGCAAAGCATTCTCAGCAATCAAGGATAGGCTTGCGCGATTAATACGACGAAAACCTCAGCCACCAGTGAAACTGGCCAGCACTGAAGTGATGCCCGCAAATGTCAGTAAAATAATAAATCAAGCTTCTAATAAAAAAACTAGCAGAGTTAGCTGGTGTACCCATGTCAGAAAAAGAAAAAATATAACCGCTAGTCTGATAGTTGGAAGCGGTCTTCGTGTTAGACGAACACGATAATAATAAAGATGTTCAAGCGTATATCTGATCCCGCATTCGACATGGACGCACCAGTACTCAAAGATGAGTCTGTGCGCGATTATCAATATTATTCTTATGACGCACGACAACCAAATCAGCGTGGACGAATTGAACTACAGGTTCAAGATACGAGTAGATATTTCTTACCCGCTGAAGCATTCATTGAAGTAGAAGGTGAAATTTTGAAAACGGATAATACTGAATATAGAGTTGAAATTAGTGTTGGTTTTGTCAATAATGACATCATGGCGTTGTTCGACAGCGCTACGTACATGATTGATGGAAGAAATATTGAGTCAATTCAAAAAGATGTTGACGTTGCCACAACGATATTGGGCCTTGCAAGATACAGCGACGATTATTCAAGATCAGCTGGTCCGTCAATGATCTTTATGAAAGATACTTCTAACCACGCTGACATCGGACAATATCATATGAGACAACCAAGAAACGTTGCTGACAACGCCGACGCTGTGTGGTCGGTGGTTCATGGTGCTAATCCAAATGTTAACTTAGGATTCGCAGCACGTCGATCAATGCTGAAAGATGGAAGTAGAAGATTTTCATGTGCAATTCCACTGTCACATATCTTTGGATTTTGCAGAAATGTCAGAAAGGTTATTTTTGGAGCCAAACATACAGTTGTTCTTGTAAGAAAAGCTACCGACGATGATGCAATCTGGCGACCTGCTGCTGTTGTTGATGTTGGTAAAGTAATACTAACAAAACTTTCATTGTGGATGGCAGTAATGGCTCCAACACTACCTGAAGAAGAACGTTTACTTTTTTTATGAGTCAAGGTGGTAAATCAATGTTATCATGGTTAACGATGACCACAGATAGTGTTCAAAGTACAATTAATGGTTTATTTACATGGCAAATAGCGTCACAGCAAGGTGTGTTTGCACCGCGACATATATTTATTGCGCTCCAAGATGCTGCACGAGTAAACTCACAAACACATAGTATAATGATATTTGACAAACTCGGTGTTTCCGAGGTTTCACTGAGAATAAACGGACATCAAGAGCCCTCCGAGGATATATTACTGAATTTCGATCAAAATCATGTAGCACGTGCATATCATCGTTTAATGGCATTTATGGGGCGTGATCAAAATGTTGATCCCGGTTTACAAATATCTCAGCTGGATTTTACAACGTTGTATCCGATCTATTACTTTTCACTGGAACACCTGGATTTGTTAAGACAATCTGTCGTTGATATACACTTTCGAGCTCGCGTAAACCGAGGAGCTATTGCTAATTACAGAGCAACCGCTGTTATACTTAGCGATAAGACGATGCTACTTGAAGGTGTTGGTGGATTAATGAGAGTTATTGATGCCCCAGTAGAAAACATGTAATTAAATCCCTGATTTAAAATCAGGATGATAATTATAAAATGTCTTATCAGCATGTTAGTGTTACTTTGACTCCTGGTCAGATTAAAAAGCTACAATCATCATCAAAAAATAATTGTGCGGTAAAAATATCACTAAAGCGAGAACAAATCGCAGGTGTCCGAATAAATCATTATCTGAACGTCAGTATAGGCACTTCAATGAAGCCAAACAATCAAAGACTGGCATACGACTTAATCTATCTGCGAGTGCCATTAAAGACATCGCTAAAACGGGTGGTATATTTCCACTTCTTGCCGCGTTACCAGCGATAATAGCCGCTGAAGCCCCAGCTGTTGCAAAAGCAGCTGCGTTAGGTGCTGTTGTAACTGCTGCTAGAATGGCATTAAAGAAAGCAACAGGTCACGGAATAAAAACCTCCAAAAAAAAGGGAATAGGTCTAAGACTTCCAGGGATCCCACACTGGTACGGAAAAGTCTAAGACTGGGGACAGTTCGATGATTCTTCCTATGTCTAATTTTCATTTACTTGATGCTGCTAAGCAACTGAACATAAAAAACTTCAGAGGTGTTTTTATGCGTGATCAATTACCAAAACAACCAAACAATATTGAAACTGGTATTATTAATCTCGACAAAAACTCTTTCCCAGGCACTCATTGGGTTGTATACGCGATTGATCCATGTGGAATTGTTTATTTCGATTCGTATGGGTTGGCACCACCAAAAGAACTTTTACGATATAGTAATTTAGCTGGTGATATACCAGTATGGTATTCAACATTGCCAACACAAAAATTAACAGATCTACCAGTATGTGGCCGTGAAACCCTCGCTGTACTCGACGCAATTTCACTGGCACCGCCAGGAAAACCACCTCATAAAGTCGTACACGAATATACCACCACCAGGCATAGCCGCGCACAAACGTTTTAAACAGACATTAGTAAATATAATGGTAGATATTTATGGAAGATCTTCTCGTAAAGCTCAGCAAGGTGACTTAAATCGATGATTTATTAAATATCACAAGTGTGGATCAAAATGAAGTCTTTGTTTTTCAGGATAAAGAAGGACGATTAAAGACAAGTAACACACAACTGTCAGATGTACTTGTACGAATTCCCACCGAGGTTGTTAATAATATCGTTACTTTTGCTGATCAAGGTAAAATACAAGATTCCGGTAAGTCAGTTAACGATTATATCAAAAAAGCTGGTGATTCATTCACTGATACATTATCATGAATCAAAATAAAATTACATACATTAGAAACCCAGCCACAGAATCAGACGCAGCAACAAAAAAATACGTCGATGATCAAGAATCTAAGTTTGTGTTAGTCAACGGTGGTATAATGCGTGCATTTCTCAACATGAATAATAATGGTATTAATAATCTCAGAACACCAGAATCAGATTTCGACGCTGCAACAAAAAAATACGTCGACGATAGCAACATTCCGACGGTGAGATCATTAACAACAATCAACGATGAAATGACCGCATTCAAAACTGATTTTTCCAATCACGTACAAACATTCTTGAATTTTCGTAGAAACATAAACAGATCTGTATATGAATTTTTTGGTAATCCACTGGTTGTAGATATTAAACTCGCTGACATTAACACAAAAATCAACGATATTGTTAGTGGAATCCCTAATATCGTTGAAAAAACGAATCTGATTAAAATTCCTCACAAGCAGATCATCAATGTGGTATACACAGTAGCATCAGGATCATCAACATGGACACCGCGCGATAACACTCTCGAACATACCGCAGAAGTAACTGGGTTATACAGGCTATCCGTGTACGGTTTGGAAATTACTGCGGCCACTTCATCATCACCGAATGTACATTATAATCCTCTACTGGTGATGCTAAATAAGAATACCAAAGAAACATTTACGTTGACATCAACGGAAATGCACCGGAGACGTTTCTGGTGGTGTCTGGAATTCGTAGCTGAAACCCCTTATTTAATTACTTAATTAAATGACAACGTCATTAAGTATAATGAATCAAACCTCAATCGACGTTCAACGTCACAGATACAATCAAATATGTAAGTGTCAGATTGAACTAAAAAATATCATTGACGATTATACAGTAAAAGTAAAAAAATATCGCAGACGTATGGTTGTTATTGACATAATTGTTTACTCAGTTTCTGCTATTATTGCTGGAACCGGATTATTATTATCAACAATAACAACTACAGCACCTGCAGTTGTAACAATTGTCGTTTCAACTTCAACGACTATCGCAGGCAATCTCAGTATTATCGCTAAGAAGATATCTATATGTACAAATGATAAATTACACGAGTATACAATGAAATTACACACAGTAACAACAGCTTATTCTAAACTATCGTCATGTCTTTCGTCGTACATCAGCGATGGTAAAATATCTGATGAGGAGTTCGCAACGATAATGAAAGCCTATGATGAAGCATTCCTTGACAATAGCCAAGGTGAAAAAGTGGAAGATTGAATTCCCGATTTAAAATAATAATAACAATAATAATAATGTCAACGTCGAATGAATTATTACAACAGATCGTCACTAATACAGTGCCGTCAAAAACTACTATGATATCATTAAGTTCGACCAATCCTGAATTCAGTATTAATTTTCCAACTGCAATTCCAGCAAAAGAAATAGCGCTAGCACAATTACGAGTTTATCATAGCTGGCCAAATATTAGATCAAAATCTTTTGGTGGACTACCAGCAAACAATTCACTTGTGTTTGCAAATAAGAATAAACCTGATGGAACTCCTGATTGGCAAGTTGTTGGAATTTCAAAGGGCAGTTATCAGATAGAACAGATTAATGATGAGTTCCAACGTAGAATTAAATGTATTACATGAAAAGAATCCAAAATAGCAATTACTCTTTATGAACCAACATTATCAGCGGCGATTGAAATAAATTCCCCTGATTATGTTGTAGATATTTATCAAAGTTCGATCAGATCTGTTCTAGGCTGGCCTGATATTCCTCCTGTTTATAATGGAGTTCCAATGCCAAATACTGAAGAGTTTAGCAGGATCAAGGAAGAAAAATTTATTAAAACTCCAGAATATCGAAACATACGAATATGGAAGTTTTGTGATAAAGGATTTGATACAATATCTCCTAGTGGTGAAAAATATAAGCATTGTGTATTTAATGATATAATCTTAACTGAGGAGAGAATAGATAAGTTTAAAAAAAGTTGGACTTTCTCACGTAGGACTTACCGAGGAGATATCACGTGAATATAATAATACAATTAATAATTTACAAGAATTATTTTCTCAATATGTAAATGAATTTCCCAATGATGATCTTAAAACGAGGATAATCACAACTATTCAACATCTAAACGGAGTAAAATCTAATGCTGATTCATATAATATCGCTTTGGTAAAAACGGCAATAGTGATGGGTCGTAACTGGAAAATTGGTGAATCATATATGGTAGAGGATTTTACTCAATCCGGACCGATTCGTAAAACATCATATATGCAAGATTTTCTCAGTTATTTTAAAGTAACCGAAGCAGAATTGCAAACTTTTAGACTACGATGGTTTAATTTTCCAAAATCACCAAGGAATATCATTGATGAATTTTTCCATAAAATACTTGCCGCATGGAGAAAAATAGCCCCGCCACCGGTTATTCTTAAACATAATAACGATCCATACGGTGGAGGCCGTCATATATCACCTGATATTGTTAATATAACATCAACGATCGCAGTCAATCTAGTATGTGATGTAATTGATGGCAGCTATCAAGTAGATCTTTCAAAGTCTAGCCAGGCCCAGCAAGGATATATATTATATTCATTTAGCCCTCAAGTGCCTCCTGGGGATTTAATTGTATCAGAACCAATTAATCCCGTTTATCTGCATGTACATAATCCGTTATTATCAAGGATACATTTCAAACTTACTGACCAGGCTGGACACATTCTGGGTTTGCGAAATGAGGTTTTAAGTATAAATCTGTATGTACGCTCATAATGCGTCATCGCAAAACAAAAAAAAGAAATGTCCGAATCTAACTCGGATCAGAATAATTTTTTTTTTACTTCTGATGGGGTAAATCGTAATTATCATACCCAAACAGAAAAAAAATATTATTATCAGAATCTGATTTAAAAATATTTTTATTTTAAATAAATATTATTATCAGAATCTGAATAAAAAAATAAAAAAATATTATTGTATTATAAGTAAATAAACTGTATAGTTCGACTCTGTCAATTTTGCCAGGGATTTTGTTTAGCCATTACCACATTGACTCCGTCCTTGACTCTGTCAAGGGGTCCACCTTCATTATCACTATCATTTTCACAATGCTCCCTCAGCTGTCTTATACGAAAGTTCACAATCTTTTTCTATTCGTATTCATGAGATGATTCTAACTCAATTTTGTCAATAGCGTGTGATAGAGGTACAAACAGCTTTACTTGATTATCTGTAACTGTTGCCAGCGACTGTAACATTGCCTGCTGGATAAACTTAATGAATTTATAATCAGATGGCAAAGTATATCTGTTCTCTAATTTTCGTTGTTCTAATGATTCAAAATCACACAGAATTTTTTCAGGATTAAGATTATCAGATATATTTATACCGTTATGCTGTAATTTTTTAATGGCAGAAATAATAACATTAATATTTTCAGAATTCATTATATTATAAATGTTTGTTTAAAATAAAAATAAAATCAGAAAAATATTAATAAAATAAAGGATTTCTGAATCAGAATAATAAAAATGTATAAAACATAATCACAACACAACCCCATGTGAACTTCTAGGTTGCCAAAGAACATCCTAGCAAGTTCAGGGGCATTCGAATTAATCCCCATGTGACCCCCTAGGTTGCCAAATGACATTCTAGCAGGATCAGAGGAAATTCGAAATAAGACGAAACAGACAGCAGAGTTAACCCCATGTGACTCCCTAGGTTGTCAAAGAACAGCCTAGCAGGATCAGAGGTTACATATATATATATACAACACACAAACCCCATGTGACCCCCTAGGTTGTCAAAGAACATCCTAGCAGGATCAGAGGTTACATATATATTTACAGTAATGTATTTACAGTAACGTATTTACATATATTTACAGTAACGTATTTACATATTTACATATATTTACAGGGACGGCACAGGACAGCACATACACAACACTGAAGACAGTACAAGGACAGTGCAAACATGTAGACTTAACTAACTTATCTTAACACAACGGGGCCTTTTCTACGTTCAATAGAAATTTGCACACTCTCCCCCATAATCAACCCGGGGAGTGTGTAAAAAACACACCCACCAAGTGATATGGTGGAGAGTGTGCAAATTTTTGTTGAATTTCGAGGGCTGGCGGAGCCCACTAATAAAGAAAATTCTGGCATAATATCGCCCCCGCCGGCAATGTGCCGGTCACGAGAATAGAACTCAGGACCTCGAGTATGAGAATCCAACGCATTAGCACTAGACCACCGGATTTCCTTATATATATATGTCTAAAAAATTATTATGAAGTTACCTAATGCTGAAGCGCAGGCACTTACGTAAGTATACAAAATAAAATCACAATTATTGTAAACTGTAGTGTGGATTTCTTAATAAAATCACAATTATTGTAAAATGTGATTTTATTTCAATTTCCAAATACACTGTTAAATTGAGAAATCTATAGTATATGAGACCCGCATTTCTGCCAAGTTAAAGTGTCTGTATTCATGTAGCCAACCGTTGCCAAGGATACTAAAACATCGATCAGTTACATGAACACATGCCAGATGGTAATATATTACTTTTGTCTAAAAATAACCTGATGCTAAACTAATGAAAATAAATATCTTTTCACGAAATCTACACAGACAGAATGGAATGCCCATTAAGCCGAGAAGTTTTCAAATTCTAACGTTTTCTCAGTGAGTGATGAGAGTTATTCATAAAATAGTAAGTTTTGTACATTTATTCACACAGTTGAGATATATACACACAATTACACATCGTTTTTATGAACGATATATTTATTATTTTTATGAAATTATGATGGACGAAATAACACATACAATAAGGAAAGATATACCGATGCATACTGGCAAGGCAATATGGGTTCCGTTTCAAGATTCGCAAGCAAAATAAGAAAATATTGCTGTCATATAACATTAACGTAGTACAACAAGCACGACAACTGCTTGATTTACTAAGCTATGCTTGACGGAGTTGTCTCGCTTAATCATCTGATACCATAGCTATATACTGAAATTTGATTTTTTGTCCAAATTTTATTGAAAATGCAGATTTGTATGTTTCATTTGCGACAAGTTGTACCGATTGTGGATTTATGCCTAAATATTTGGCAGCCGCATTCATAGAATTAAAAATTCTCTCTTCACCAGTCTCTGCATTTACGGCTTTAATAGCTCTCTTTCCAAATATTTTACACTTTCCTGTATTTCCACGTGCAGAATTCTTACTCTGCGTAACAGCTTGTAGATTACCTAAATAATTATTTTTGGGATTTCCATCAGTATGATCAATTACAAGTCCATCTTTAATGACCCCATGAAAACATTCGTAGATGAATCTGTGAGAAATAATTTTTATTTCCACTGGTATTAAATCTAAAATAACCAAATTTATCAACACTACCGACTGGGTTTTTCAGTCGACAATTTCTGATCACACCATCACGAGATGCTTCATAATTTTTAATAATTGGATGCGTTACAAACTCATTTTGCTCCATTTGTATACTAATATTATTTGTTTAAATCATTATTTTGAAAATCTAGCGAGATAATCTTCTGCGGTTTTTATAGGAGATTCCATATTTTTTTATCGTAATATCGTTTTAGTTCTCTATACTTTTTACCACCACATTGCACACACAGCTGAGTTTTTCCTCTGACTCCAACACCACACTGCACGCACGGTTTTGGTCCTATACTCCCATACCTAACGCACTGCATGTGATAACCGCAGAATTCGTTTACGCAAGTTTTGTTACAAGGAGAAGTATATCCGATTTTGAGCCAATGGCATTGATTCTTTGTTTGAATCATATATATATATATATAATTAAAATTCAATTTAAATATATATTTGTCTTAATTATAATAATGCAGGAATTATCCACAATTGAACATTCCGCCGTCTCGGCGGGAACTAGATTTGATCTTGACAGACTACCGAAATATAAATTTGGTTTTTCGATGCAAGATCTGGCTTTAACGAATAAGGATATAACTAAACGTATCCGTGAAGCCAAGAAGGAATTTTGCGACGATGGTGCGGCTCATGTGTGGTCGACATTCAGAATTGGAAATACTGTCAATGTAATGAATGACAAACGAGGAAGAGAGATTATTGACTACCTTGATGTTCAAAGATATTTTATTTTAATAAAATTTATTGTAAAGACAGACGACGACACTTGGATTATCCGTGAAAAACGTGATTCTGTCCGCATGCAGTCAGGAAATAATATTGTTCTCGGTAAAAATTCCAAACCAGGAATAATGACTGATATTGACAAACCGTATTATGAACGAGAGTATCCTGTGACTGCGATTGTGTACGCAATATATCCGTTAAATAATAAACCTAACGTTAATGATCTCAAACCTATGAAACTGTCATCCTTGACTTCGTCAAGAATAAATTGTGTAGCTGAACGGGTTACAGAACACTTCACAAACGCGATACGCGGAAACGGTTTAACAGAATTACGACGTAAAAAACTAAATAAGTGGGCAGAAACAGTTAAAGATACCGGAGCGTCTATCAGCGACGTTGCTGAGCTGGGAAAGAAATTTAAATTCCCAATAACAGTGAAGACGTTAACCGGAGAGATTTTGTATAAATCGAAATATGAATCAAGAGGAGCTTCGATAGATATTATTGATCATAACGCACATGCATCGACTGTGGCAGTAACAATATTTCCACGAGACAGAACGGTTAAATTTTATAATGGTCATATATTTGATTTTATCAAAAATATCAGTAAAAGTGACCCTGTATCTGTTTGGCTGTTTCAAAGTTCGGAATGTGATTATCATGATCAGTTTGTACGGTCTAATGGTGATATTTATCGTACAGAATCTCTCCACGAAGAAATGAAAAACCTTGCATTAAAATATACCCCTGATGATATTAAGGTTGGACAATTACTGAATAACTGTTTTACCGTTCCATCAGTTGCTGCTCACGCTGCTCAGGAGAAAAATTCATGGAAACCGACACGATTGGAATTTCTTGAAGATGTCCAACACAATTGTGTGGAATACGGACACGGTGGATTGTGTAATACTAAATACGATTATAAAGACGTTATCTCAGTTGATATGGTTGCATGTTATCCTGGAAGTTTTCTTGGATACGGAGAGTGTTCTGCATACTTTAAGAGATTTGGACATCCGACACACGAGATGACCAGAGTTCCGATAAACGGACCCTTACCAGATTTTGACTTAACCGGATTCGCCTGTATAGAGTCGTTCGAGTTTTACGGGGATCTCCATCCGATTGTTTATGCGTGGTTTGGAAGACATTTTTCAGAAAAATGTTGGGCTCCAATAGTACATGCTTGATGCTGGAATTTTAATATCGTTAAAAGTGAGTGAAGCAATTATATCATACCTCGTGCAGAAACAAGTTTGGTTGCCAGAACCGGATATATTTAATATTAATGATGCTAGGAGAGATTTTCCTAATCTTAACGAAGATGATATTGTTAAAATTACTAATAATATACGTAAATGCAGGAAAAAACACGATGAGAAACTTGCAAAAGATCTCGGCAGAAAAATAATCGGTAAATTTACGCAAGGAGGATCATATGATCATAAACGACATTGTACAAGATTAATTATGGACGATGCTGAACTCGATTTTATAATTGCTGATACAACGGAGAAAAACACATTTATAAGTCGAAGTAATGCTTATTTATCAGACGGAACAAAATTAGGTACAATTGTGAGGTATACTGATGGCGAGTCACCTCAGTTTACTCATTTAAGATCTTCTATGCTCGCGTACGTTTCGATAAATCTATTATCAATGATAAACAGATTTCCTGTGATTGCAGTCAGAGTCGCGACAGATTCATTTTATATAAATAAAAAATATGCGGATTTGTTAAAACAATTGCATATTAACAATCATGCATCATCGGGCGAATGGAGAATAAAACACGAAGATATACTTAGTTATTCTGAATCTGCCGACGTTGAAATTCAAGAAATATATTACAAGAATAATCAAATATCAGAATTGTCATCGACAACGTCATTGTTGCCAACTGTATATGATCCTGTGGCTAGACATAAAACCGTTTATCTTAATGGGTGTGGTGGTTCAGGTAAAACAACACGCGCGATTGAATTATTTAATAATTGTTCAGATATGATGTTTTGACACCGACACATAAACTCGCCAGAGAAATAAAAGAACGAGGAATCAAATCTCAAACTTATCATAGTTTCTTCAGATGGTGCGGAGACACATGACTCCATCGCGGATGGGCGAGAAATACATTCCTAAAATTATTATATGGGACGAGATTTGCACGGTGTCGCTGGAGGTATTAAAAATGTTTCTTGATTGGCTGTTATTGAAGAATACTGCTGTGATAATGCTTGACGATCATGGTCAACCGCCACCTTTTATTGGATCGTCTCCACATGAGTGGCTGAAAACACTTGTAGATTATTACGAAGAAATAACTGATGACCATAGAGCTATTGATAAATCACTGAAAGACTTTAAAAAGTTAATAAGACTACAGCCAGATAAAATACAGTGTGAGATAATGCGTAAAGTAATTCCAGAAACTCCTATGAATGATTTCTGGAATTTATGGAGACCTGCTGATTTGATAGTTGCAAGTAGAAAAATAGTTCGCGATACACTTCAGCAACAATTATTTACGTTACATAAAGAAAAATTTTCAAATCTGCCTATACCATTATGTTATCGCCCAGCAGATACTCGACGACAGAATGTTGATGTTGAGATTCCTGGTGGTGGAATACAAAACTTGTGCTAAATGATATTGTTTTAGTTGTTGTTGATGTTGTTGAGAGCGCGTTGAGCATCGATAAATCGCCGTGGACGTTAGGATACGCTATAACGATTCACTCGTCACAGGGATTAACTATTACTGATACAAATATTTGGATTGTCGATGATCGTATTGGGTGGTCAAATTTAGTTTATCTTGCAATGTCTCGAGTCAGAAGAATATCTCAACTACACAGGGTTATCATGGATTGCGTAATAACCGAAGAAATCACTAACAACTTTGTCGTCATCAAGAAAAAATTAGCGAGCTATAAGCAATTTGACAAAAAAAATAATCGCGACTTTGATATGGATGCTGAATTTATGATAACACTAAAACGACGACAGAATAATCATTGTGCAAGTTGTAACGCAGTAATGTTGTAGCAGTATTCGAATAATAATCCAAGACAATTTACCGTTGATAGAATTAACAGTAGTCTTGGTCACACACGCGAAAATGTGATGCTGACCTGTCTTGAATGTAATCGACGTAGAGGTGCAAGTTTACAAAAGTGAAGGTGGTGGTAATTGTGTGTCTTTAGGAATTATTTGTAATTGTTCGCGTACAAATCCGCGCTGAGGAGCAGTTGAATCTAATCTGTAGATTGCAGGTCTACCTGTGGACCTTACCACGCTGGAAAGTCGCTGACGTGTCCTGATAAAGATAATGATGTTATTGATTTTATTACCGATATCGATGAAGCTTCATCCATAGATGATCTTGATGGATGTATCAATAATCTTGTAGTATACGATGATGTAATGCTGGACAAACAATCAAATCCAGCTCGGATATTTTCGCGAGGCCGTCACAAAAATACAGACGTGATTTATTTAACTCAGAAAAACACACAAATTCCAAAAGTGATCAGAAATAATTACAATATCTTAATTGTGTTTAATGGAATAGATAATTATACTTTACAAAATATTTATTATACTTGGTGTTCAGGGGACATGGACATGATTAAATTTAAAAACTTCTTTTCAAAAGCACAAGCTGTACCGTTCGGATTTATATCGATAAATTTACATGACCCAAGATCTAGGTATCGTATATGTCTGGATAAAATTTATGGTTAATTATAGCAGCAGGGAGGGTGAACGACCAGCGTTAAGTGACCAGCACGTAAACGAAACACACCATAAAATAAAAACGCGCGTCAGTGATGATGTAACAAAATGAGCTAACCCAATTAGAGAAATCTCATGGCCTGACAGAGGTTTTGGTTTAACGTTATTTGACCTTGAGATTTCATTTTCGTAAGAAGGTTTATTTTTCATAAATAAGGTCTCCAGCAAAATGGTCTGTTCACCCTCCCTGCTGCTGGCTTTCAACTGCTTATTTATGTTTCGGGTTACACCATGAAACAATTAAGAAATCTCGGTGTTCTTTCTTTCATCGAATATTCTGACTCTTCATCTATTTAATGCCTCAAGAAACATTATCACAGACTCATTGAAAATTATACCCATGTCTTGGAAAGATTATCTAGGACCATCAAAGATTGCAATGGATACGACAAGAAAGCATGCTCACTCCTTTTAATCGTGATTTTGGGTCTCCTCGCTTGTTTCTTGTTCTCATCACTAACTCCCACACACATACCTTTTTATTTAAATTTTTAAAATATGTCTGAATTGTAGAACACGGCCTTCGAGTAATTTGTAGCTGTTTTTACTCGCAACATATTTCTTGGTCAACTGAATTATCGTTTCCTTTTGGCGCCATGTTTTGTTTACATCAACAGCGAGGTCTACAAGTCGAAATCGCTATATATTTATATTGTAGTCTACGGTCGATATATTCATTAGTGCACACAAATCACTTTTCACACGCTCAATAATGTCAATTGTTCCTACTCTGGTGACTACTCACATTTGACCCTGCACAGTAGATTTTCAGCGATGAATAATGGAATAGATGAACTCACAGCACAGTGTAAGACCTGCAACCAGTTAAGCTGCTGCTGCCTGAAATTGGAGTGCTGCTTAAATAATAGAAAACGGCAAAAATTTAAAGACTCCGTCCATTCCTAAATTCTGCTTGAACATTCAGATTATGTTGTGAAGCTATTTCACCGGATCAGCAGTACCACGCTGTAGGAGCCTTTGAATCAGTGCTAGAGACATAAAGGTGAGGGAGATGAAGAAAATCAAAACCACGACGAATGATGATGTCTACAAGGTTAATTTTAATGATAAACCAAAAATGCCGCTTGTGAATTCTGGGAAACAAAATTCTGTGTCTGTTCCAGAAGTTAGAAAAAGAGAAACAAATAGGACTTGTTGTCCTGTTATTACTAGTAAGATTTGACTGCATGCATATAAGATATGTTATTTCCTAACGAAACACCATTTCAGCTATGCACTTTTAATGCATTTGATATTGGTTTGTTTTGCAGTAACATCATACGTAACAGTCAACAAGGTCTTAGTTAAGAGAGGTAAGGCTTTCAATAATTTTGAGCTAGGTCACTCTGCATAAAGTTTATCAAAAACTTTCAGGAATTCTTTACGGATGGATTGGGCCGGAAAAGCAGATTTCTGACTTGCATATACTGATCCACAAAGTTAATGAAAATATACATATTGAAGATGTTCCCCATCTATGACGTTCGAGATGTCATTGGTCTAGATTTATGGACATGAACATATAAGTGGTTTATAATTGTATTCTGCTCATTTGGTAACAATTGTTTTAGGACAGTAAGACATTGGATACCAGAGTCATTGAAAAGCTGGTGAAAGGCTTCTTTCCTTTAAATGCTGCTTTTCACATTTCCAAATCAACATTACTTTTTTGATTGGGAGAGCAGAGTACAAGTGCCATGTGCTTGCATTATTTCTCAATTAAAGATCCTTCATGGTTTTCACAACACGCTTTAAGTTTTTATGTTAGTGCAGAACCCATTGATATTGCACAATGAAATTTTAGATCTGACATAAAAACAGGGCTGTTTATTGATTAACAGGGATGTGTATTGATTAACAGGGCTGTGTACTGATTAATAGCAGGGCTGTGTATTGATTAACAGGGATGTGTCATTTCATCCCTGATGCTGTATCACTTATAAGGTGAAACTTCGATCCAGTGTTCACTTTCTTCTGTGGAAACAAAACAAAAACGCACACATTTTGAGGACATTATTGAGAAATGTTGGAAATACAGTGGAATATGGATCTAGTTTTCCTTTTTCCCTATCGAGCCAATGCTGCAGGCATTGTTAACAATACTTGCATTGACGACGTTATGTGAAGGAGATCACAAAGGTAGTACATTGAGTTAGTTCATGGAAACCCTTAGTATAGCAGCGGTAGGTAAGACAAATATGTCAATGGCTCTAGTGCGATCTCCTTGTCTTGGTATCTAACCAATAAATAATCGGTTGAGTATTAGGCTACCCAAACTGAGTTTCAAGAGTTAAAATCTCTTCATCATCTGCAGCTAGAAAATGATACATTTTGGTTTGGTTGCCTACAATAAGTTTTAACTATTTGTTGTAAGTAGGTGATTTTTTGTTCTTCATATCCACACGTAGAAAACATCCAACTGAATTTGTTACATAGCCAGCCAGTTAAACATTGATCATGATTAAACTTTATTAATCGATTTTTTTACTATTAATTGTATTTATATTTACAACTTAATGTTAATTCTGTTTATTTGTTTCTATAGGTTACTTTCAACAAAGGTTTTCAGCGTGGTCGAATCTATGACAATAAAGAAGCAATAGATTGGGTCAAGCGTGAACGTCAACTCCCAGTCAACACTATCAAGGTTCAATGTTTCCCGCTATACTCTCTTCTGTTAGCACTCGGCCAGACCACTGTGGATTTTTTCAGTCTTGATATTGAGGGAGATGAATTGCATGTGCTTGAAACAGTACCATTTGACAAGTTGAACATTACAATAATGTCTGTTGAATTTGTCCATATCATGGGTGGGAATAAAACTTTGAGGTCATTCGTTGAGTCAAAAGGTTACGATTCATTGCTAAAAGTACAGCGCTTTGATGGAGGAGTGAACGATATTATATTTAGAAAGAAAGGGCTGACTCATTAGGTACAAGCATGTTCTACATTAGCTTTTTATTGTGATTTAGCATCTTGCTGCGATCCTATTCTGTAGCCAGAAATTGCAATGTCTTATAATTCGAATCTAAGAGTGTAAATAGGGGCAATTAAGACGTGCAATAAATAACAACCATTTATCAAGCTGAAATTAATTAAAATTTTAAATACGTGAAATTTAATATACGGTAATATATTGATCGATATGAAAGACGAATGCTAAGACTTGTGTACATTATAGAGCATTAGAAAAAGATGATCCTGTTCGAACTGTGATTTGTAGGAGCCGCAAGGGCAGAGTTACATTCTATCGCAAAGTTAGTATCAAGATAGTGTGTGTGTGTGCTTCCTTGAGTTTTCGCGTAAAAAAAAATGCGTTCAAGTTTTTCAATCTATTGAGAATAATTGAAATTATTTTTGAACCAAGCCATTTTTCTCAACTGTTAATTTCATGAATTTTGAAGCTTTTCAGTCACATTTGTTCCACCTACAAAAAACTGACACGTTGAACAAAAATATCGTGCAACTTGCTTTGTCGTTAAATTTATGATATTTAAAGATTAAAGATTTTAATGCAAGAGTATGTGATACGACACTAAGGTCTTAAACCAAGTAACAGAAATAGCAAAAATTCAATAAATAATGTATTTCCCTAGATTACAAAGAAAAATATATTAAAAAAATTACAGTATTGCGAATTATCCTAAAAGATTTATCATAAGTTCAAATGTATAATGTTCATACTGTATTCCAGTGGTATTCCAAATAATTTCCAATCCTTCATGCTTTGATGAGTCTTGAATATGCTAATGTGCCAGCGGCCATTAGTGTGGCAATGTGCTAACAAGCTTTTGATGTATCACAATAATATAATCCAAAAATGTTCTTGTCTGAATTCACTATAATTCCAAATGAATGCTTCAGTCCAAAGCTATTATAGATGCGCACTCTGTAAATCCAGTGAATAATGATTTGAATAAATAATTCCAATAAAATAAAATACTGAACACAGCAATAACACTGATTCTGCTAAAGATGCTACGGCAAGAATTAACAATTTCTCAAGTAAACAACATTATATAAAAAGCTAAGACACAAAAATAGAACTTGGATGAGGTTCGACGTTCAGTTCCAGAACATTCTAAGTTGTCAACAAAACATGATCTATCACTAAAATTATAACAAAGAACATGGAAAATATTATGTACAACAGGTTATTACATGGAGGAATTCCAATGTCTTAGACTCAAGTTAAGATAAACATGTTTACATTAATAATGATCTGAATATTTAGCTCACACTCATAGACAAAATTAGCTATGTATTATGTCGTTTACAAAATCAAAACATCAGTGTCCCTAGTCAAGTACACGGTGAACTTGATTTTGGACAATGTCATGTACTAAATACAAATGTATATAATATAATTATTAAGAAAATGCCCAAAAATAATACAAATTAATACAAATTATATATATATATATATATATATATATATATATATATATATATATATATGTTTTTAATATATGTATATGTATGAGGTTGTTTATGTAGACGTACTCTTTAATTCCTACTAATCCATGCATTTGCCCACAGTTGATCATTTGTACCGACTGCTCACGTGGCCTAAGTGGTTTAAGCGTCCGCCTCAAATTTTGGAGGTCGCGCGTTCGAACCCAGGCTGAGTCATACCAAATGGTACTAGCACCTACCTCGCTTGGCGCTAAACATTAGGAGGTTAATGTTAGGATTAGTCGGCCTGGTGTCAGGATAATGTGTCTTGGTGGGACATGATATCACATGTCTGCGATATGATGCCCCAGTGCTAGATATCACTATAAATTGTCACACTGCAGACATCGTAGCGATATGTCTCAGATTATTAAAGCTACGTTGAAAACATTGGTATAATTCTGAAGTTTGTGAGATTTGCAATTTATGTCACTTTCCATTCACATAGTTTTGTTTTGTGAGAATTTCATCCAACTAAGATATTCATCTAAACTGTGTCAGAATTTGGGTTAGTTTGTTGAATGATTAGAATTCCCTTCTCTTATCTCAAACGATATCAGAAACTCTTGATATGGATTTGGTCAAAACCTACACAGAAAACACTTTCAATATTTCATAGATATTATATACTAAATTTTAAACGCTTGTAGTCTTGTGAAATGAAAGATGGCACTTTCTTTACCTTACAATAGATGTGTTGTTATATAGAGCTGTATGACAACAGTATATGTTATTCATACCAAAATGCCGTTCACTCGGAATATTGTTGCAGCTAACAGACATTAAATATATTTTTCAGCTTGACGAGTTGGTTTTGAAAACTCATTGAATTTCCACAAAAGCATTGATTTGAAACGTTTATTGAATTTCTAGAAAACCCTATATTTCCCGTTATTTTGTTCGAGGGGAGAGGGGAAAAATCTCCCTAAACTTTAAAACTAAAACATACACACATATTTAGTATACATTTTGTTTCTTATTTAAATGATGTCCATAAAATATAAAAGAAATAAAATGGAATAAAATATCGTGCATCAAACGATACAACTCCGATAATTACCAAAGTAACATGTAGAGAAGTTTCAATTTCTGTAAGATAAATTGAAATTGTTTGGATGTCTTTGTAACCTACCTGAGAAGTCTTGACAATACGTTTATGTAGACGTACTCTTTAATTCCTACTAATCCATATAAATGGACCCATGCATTTGCCCACAGTTGATCATTTGTACCGACTGATCACGTGGCCTAAGTGGTTTAAGCGTCCGCCTCAAATTTTGGAGGTCGCGCGTTCGAACCCAGGCTGAGTCATACCAAATGGTACTAGCACCTGCCTCGCTTGGCGCTAAACATTAGGAGGTTAGTGTTAGGATTAGTCGGCCTGGTGTCAGGATAATGTGTCTTGTTGGGACATGATATCACATGTCTGCGATATGATGCCCCAGTGCTAGATATCACTATAAATTGTCACACTGCAGACATCGTAGCGATATGTCTCAGATTATTAAAGCTACGTTGAAAACATTGGTATAATTCTGAAGTTTGTGGCTGCACAACCATGATTTACACATTATAATATATGTTCATTTACTTGTAATAATGAGGAAACCTTCCTCCAATTACAAGAACTAAGTACGTCTATAAAGGAATTACAAAATTAAATTTATAAAGGGTCAATAATCCGATGTAATTATATTAGATAATAATTAACGGCCGTGCCAATTTTTCTTCCATTTAGAAAACCAAAAGGGATCTAATAAACATGTTACTAGATTGAATGCAATAACGTGACATATAACTCTAGTGCCGATATCTTAAACTGTTCTACAAATTTATATTCCAAATTATACGCATCCGAAACAATTGACGAAAGACTTTTTGATGAATTTCTAAGCGATTTACCTCGACTAACTGAAGAGGATAACCACTATCTTATTGTGCCAAAAACCAATACTGAAATTTGGAAATCAGTAAGTATGATGCAAAACAATAAATCTTCTGGACCTGACGGATTAACGAAAGAGTTTCATGCCACGTTTTTCGAACTTTTAAGCGATACGCTTGTCATGTTATATCATTTTATTTTTTAATGAAATACTTTGTCGGATTCACAAAAACTGTCATATATCACACTGTGGTGTTAACATTACTATAAGGAATTGCAAAATAAGAACCGTTCGTATACAGCACATACCAAAATTAATTAACGATGGCTATTTAGCAAAATGGAAGTTCTTGGTATTGGTTTGGGCTGCAACTAAGATCTTTCAACCCCAATTTAGATTTCAGTTAGTACACACATACATTATACGCACCCCACTTTTACGAAAACTGCACAAACGTGTTTAAGGAATTTCACGAAAATAATCCATCTTGTATTTTCGGACAAGCCCCTACTAAGATAATCTATCACAACTTAAGAACTTCCTTAACAACCCAAGATTTTAAGACTCTATGACCTACATTTTCCGAACATTTGGAATAACCTTCGTAATAAATTCATTGACCCTATCAGCAGAGATGTATGTTTTAAAACTATACATGACATTTTGCCCGTAAATTATAAGATATTTTTGAAAAGAATTGCCAAATCCAAATTATGCATCTTTTGGGCCGGAATTGAAACTGTAAAGCATCTATTCTTCGAATGCCAACTTGTTTTTCCATTACAACGCTTAGTTATTAAATGCATGAAAACGCTAACCGGAAACTCTTTCAAAACTTTCTACACTTTCCTCAGATCTGAATTTTTTCCACCAGAGGCTACGTTCCCGGAGCCTGAATTCAAACACCTTTGTCTTTTACTAGCTGCCGAATACATATACGTCATTTGGAGAAAATGTATTCGTTCATAATACTTTAAAAGCCATGTTATATATACCAGATACATTAAAAAATAACACACACACACACACACACACACACACACACACACACACACATATATATATATATATATATATATATATATATATATATATATATATAT